>JAULKK010290622.1:0-13405 GCA_032355705.1 Rubia peregrina
ACGCATTACCAAAATGCGTGCATGTCGGCTATTAAAAAATTGAAAATATATAGAGTGGGCATTATCGAAATACTCACTCCCCCTTTTTCATTCATCCCTGATTCCAACCCTACTCGCAAAACACCCAAATATAAAAAGCACTCCTTCCGTGGAAACGTGTGAGAGCTCTCGATTGTTTTGTCCCTACTGCGCCGCCAACGGCTCCCGAGTGTGCTCTCGTGCTCTTCTCGCCCTCCAGATCGCGCGCCATCTTCTGGAAACCCGGTTTCGAGAACTGGACCAAGTTGAGGAACGACAAGGCTTCGCCATCTCCCTTTCCCACATCAACGCTTGCAATGGCAGAATATACGGTATCGCCGGATCCCAACATTTTGTGGAGTGTAGCATTGTGGACGACGCCCTTAGCCTCAAGATATTGGGACCGAGACCTCGGAATCAGCTTCGAGGACCGCAGCAGTTTAGGGATCGGTATAACTTGGAGTTGACGCACATGGTTCCATCTGGAGATGACATTTTCTGGGTTCAGATCACAAGATCAACGCGGCAAGAGAAGAAGATGATGTTCGCAGATGTTTACAAGTTTGATCGGGCAAATAATGGGTGGATTCGGGTCGCGGATATCGGCCATCGAGTGTTCTTTATCAACCCTCGCCATTCTTTCTCTGTGGATTTTGTGCCGAATCCAAGTGTCAAAAGAAGCTGCATTTATTTTATGGGCATAGAGGGGCTTTTATGCATCTACGATATGGAAGAAGATGAGATTCAGACCTGCGAACCTTGTCCACACAGGTCGACCTTGAAACCTCTGTTCATAATGGTGGAGTAATCCAAGTCTACTGATTTAATCAGAGAAAACTGTTTTGCCTGTTTGTTTTTCTTTTTTACAGACACATGTCGGCTACATGTTATTTATTAACATTGTACTCCTTTTTTAAAACATTTTCTCAAGCTATGTTTGACTACCGATAACTTTAGTTGTGTCTAATAACAAACGATAAAATTTTACTTTCCAGAAACTACATGTTACGGAGAATCCAAAAATATCTCACATGATGTCTATTATTATATATAACAAAAGTTATCGATGGTCAAACATGCCATGAAAAAATGCGGTCAAACGAAGTCAATGTTAAAAAACCAGAGGGATTATTATAGAGTGCCTTAATGAAGAAAATATTATTTAAGAAATTATTACTGTAGATGCTCCTAGTGCAAATTGTATACTGTACCTCTGGGTACCATATATAATTGTGCATAGTACTATGTTGAATATGTATTTTATTACTATTATTTTTGCATTATATTATTTATGTAATAATCACAATTAAATTTCATAATGCACAATTTTACTGTAAATAATGCACATTCTCAAGATTTACAATGCACAAAATATCTCCGGGTACGGTGCCCATATACCCAGGATATATATAATTTGCCCTCCTAGTGATCAAACTTTTATAAGTCGATTGTGAAAAAAATTAATCAAACGCTTCAGTTTAGTTTAGGTAAAAGAGGGTACGCGTGATTGGATACCAATCTCAAAACTCAATGTATAAACAAAATGAGATCCGCGAGGGCTAAATTTTTATACCATATAACATGGAGTAATTTGGTTTATTATTGTTCCAACTATCACTCTTGTTTTTTGTTTAAAATATAAAAATATATATAGAGCCTCGAGGCCCTCGATTGCACCAATCGACTGTGTTAATTTGATCTCGAGGAGCCCGCCTGATTAACTTTATTATTTCTGGTGCATAGTGCAATTTGTTTCCATGCCAAACTACAACAAAAAAACACCTCATTACTTCAGTTATAGGGTTTTTTTTACATCGATTTTTTATCCTTGAATTATTGAGGTAAAATGAACAACAGTATAAAGTCTATTTTTACCTTGGTTTTGAATTGAGGTAAAAAATAGTAGACTTAAGTACTAAAATAACTATATATTTTGATCGAAAGTGTCAATCTAATCATGTCAATTTAAAATTGGTTGGAAATCAATCAACTGACCATTATACCCTTTATAAAAAAAATTAAAATTCATAAAACATGAAAGGACTATTTTACCCCAGTGCCTATTAACCAAAACATTTTTTTTCCTTTTTCCAAAAACTGAGCAGCGGCAGAGTCCTCATTTTCAGCACATCACCACTTCTTCTTCTCTGCCCATACGTTCCAGTGACACCCTCTTCTTCTTCCCAGCGGTGACGTAGTGATGGGTTTGGTAATTGGATTTGGCTCGGAGCGGGGAGCTATGAGAGGGTGGTGACCTATGTTACCCAGACTCAGATTAAGTGTCGTGTCCGAGTAGGGATCAGATACGGTGGCACCCGAATTTGATATTTTAATTGACACACCAACTCAATCAACTGAGTGTCTTGACTATTTTTTTTCAACATGTATACCATATAAAGTATTGTAAAATATATACCGACACACCTATATATTTTTATTTTATGGCTTTGTGTATATTGGCATGGGTATGAAAGCAAAAAATGCTTATTCATTTTAGACAACAGTTAAAGACTGGACGTTTATCAGTTCTTTCAATCCATTAATTTGTCTTTAGATTTTAGTTAGTTAAGTAAAACTAACGATTTCGAACGTATTTTGCATCCAAATTCATTAGTTTGACTTAATTAATTAGAATCTAGAAATAAATGAATTAATTAAAAACATAAACAGATAAGTTTCAACATCTTTCAATGTGTCGTGTCGAATCGACACGAGATTCTCCACCAAATCTTATGTGTCGAGGTAATACAAGTGGTGGCGAATCTAGGGGTCGAGGCGGGGGTGAGGCGGGGCGGGGATGGAGTCGCGAATGATGGTGAATCAGGTTTGAGCTGGGAATCGGGTTGTGCAGCGACAAATTGGGTTTAGGGGTCGGGGCTGGTGAATCGAGTTGGGAATCAATTTGGGGTTGGCGGTGGTGGCAGAGCAGCTACAGTTGTGGTGGCCAAGGCGGAGCAGTGGTGGCAGAGCAGTAAGTGAGCATCAGCGGTGGTGGTGGTAGAGATGGAGTGGGTGGTGGATTCACCACCGATTTGGAGGTGTTGAACAACGAGTCTGCCTCTCGTCGGCTACTCCTGTACTATTCTTGTAAGCAGTTAGTTTGAACTTTTGTTGGTCGCTTAACGATGAAACTAGGATTGGACTTTGAAGTTTTAAGGGGTTTGGAAGTTGAAGAAACTACTTGCGCCTTTTGATTTTGATTTGTTTGTGTTTTTTTTTTTGGGTTTTTGCATGTTTGGCATTGCTGAAATTCAAAGAGAATGCTGTCAGTGATTCATTAGAGGGGTCTGGCTGACTTGGACGACGTCGTTGGAGTGATGAATCCATGTGCCTGGAATTGGATTGTCTGCGATGGTGGTGGTGGAGGCGGAGCAACGGTGGAGCAGCAAGGGGTAGAATGGTTATGAAATTTTCAGTTGTAAGCCCAGTGGTATTTTTATCTTTTCAGATCAAGTCAATGCATGAATGCTTTCAGTAAATGCTGGAATTGTGCATGGCGCAATTGTTCAAAATCTTAGGATTAGTTCTGCACTTTCAAACTTTACAGGGTTAAATTAACACTTTCAGAAAATAGTAGGATTATTTTTGTATTTTTCCCAAAAATATTTATACCTACTCCATAAATTAATTGTCAATAAAAAAAGTGCAACAAAAAATGGCAACAGAATCATATGATTTTAGATATTTTGGAAAATATTTGATTCAAAGATATATTTTTCATTAAAGGTGTATTTCAACCCTTGAATCTCTCCTACCAAATTAGTTAATGACCAAACAAGTGTTGCTACACTAATTTTGTGAGGTTGCCAACTGTACTGCGATTGTTATTAAGGCGGGATTATTAGTTGAACTGACATAACGGCTCTCTCTCTAACCTCTCTACTGTAATTTTCTCTCAAATGGCTTTAACTGTACCGTTTCTTTTCCGATAAAAAATTCTACTAATCACCTACTTAATGCCGCACTTGACTGAATACACCAACCCTAATGCCGCCATGGCGGCCCAAACGCCTAAATCGTTCTCATAAGCCCTCCAAAAAAAAACCCCAAATTGCTTATAGCTTACCGTAGATGCCTAACCTCACTCCCACAACACAATACAAAGGGAAACTATCTGTTCTATACTCTCCAAACCAAATTCAAGTTCTCGCCAGACACTACTCCAACGCTATGATAGGTAACTACCTCAAAGAAAGGCCGACCAAGGACAAAATCGAGACTGATTTGAAGACAATCGGTTTTACCGGAAATTGCCAAAATGGGGCTTAAGACCACAAGAACATCCTCATCTGATTTCAACAGAGAAAAAAAAACTACCAAAGATGCTGGATCAAGGCTGTTTGATCGTTTAACGGCACAACGATAAGGGTGCTCAAATGGATTCCCGATTTCAAACCAAATACCGAGTCCCAAATCGTTCCATTCTGAATAACCATTCAAAATGTACCACTGTATTACTACAACATCCCTTCCATAGAGGCTATTGGCAATCAGGTGGGGGTCTACATCAAAATGGATCTAGCAACTGAGAGAATAACAAGACCATCCACCATGAAAATGTGTGTTCAAGTCGACTTACAGAGCCAGCTAACACTTTCAATAAGGTTAGGTTCTACATTGGAAAATGAGAAGTTTGCTATTGAATATGAAAACCTCCGGTTTATTGTGGTCACTGCAAGAAAATTGGTCATGAATACTCTAAGTGCAGAATTGTAAACCCAGAACTAGCCCCAAAATTTCATCCCAAAACTAGGAACTCATAGAAAGATGATGTGAAGGTTGTTAGCACTTGGAAACCTATACTACAGCCCGAAACCATTCCTCTGGAATCACTACTTCGCATAAACAAATGGACTATGAGAAGCAGATGCTGGACAAGCCAGAAAATATCATAAATGAAGGAAAACCGCTAGGAAATCCTAAACCCAGTAACCCAATTAGCTCAAATAACCCAACCTGCATCACACCCCCAGTTGATATACCCTCTATAAAGGATATAGATATGGTTCTCTCAGTAACTAATGCCACAGACTAGATGAATAGCAAGATGTCACAGGATAATAAATCGGTGGAAATTATTGAGGGAATATATAAAAATCAGGAAATCTGCACCCCTGCAACCTCACACAAATCATCAAATGCTTTCAAAGCAAATGATGACCAATCGGGTATGTTACTACTCTCCCCCTCTAATGATCAAGAGTCTAACAACCTTGAGATTTCGTCACTCAGATCTAGCCCACAGCAAGGAAACAAATTCTCAGTGTTGCTGGAAGGTGTCAAAATGGATGAGGAAGAATCAGATTATGCTGAATCAAGTTCTAGAGTGCAACGGTTGGATGAGGTAAGTTTTAAACCAGTAAAAGTGAGTACTAAATCATCTGATTCTAGGAAGAGAACCCTCTTTAATAGGTTGAACAAGATGTCTTAGATCTTCCTCAAAGAGTAAGAAAACACTTCCCCATGATTAATACAAACCTAAACATCAAAGGTCTTGTCTGGAACATTAGAGGTCTAGAGACATCTATAGTAAGATTTAAAAGACTAATTAACATACATAAAATTAAATTTTTATGCATCTTGGAACCAAAACACGGATATGATCAGATTAATAACTACAGAATTAGGCTTAACTACAGAATTGGATGGGTAACATCATAATGAACATAACAACTGTAAAGGAACAATATACCTCTGCTACTATGAGGAATAGCCTATAATATGAAGATATGAACATTGTTTGTATACATGCATCTACTAACATTAAAGACAAGAAAAAGTTGTGGGATGATCAGGATTTTATATCAAGGCAGAATAAAGTCTTAATAGGGGATTTTAATGCTCTGAACACAATGGATGAATATAAGGGACCGAAAAAACCAAGTAGGGTAAGAATAGAGGATTTTTTCAGGATTCATAACCAACAATCAACTAACTCATATAAACACTATAGGTAATACATACATCTGGACTAATGGTAGGAAACCCCCAACAATAGAGAGACTAGATAGGGCCATGGCTAACCAAATATAGATACAACTACTTCGTAATAGCTCAATCCATACCTTAAATAAACATACCTCAGATCACTGTCTTCTACTTTTAACCGTAGGTACAAATACACTATCTTCACGAAAACCCTTTAGATTTCTTGATGTATGGTTAACCAGACCCGAACTAAAAGAAGGTATTGAACTAAGTTGGAGCTCCCCAACTCAGGAAAAAGGAATGAGGGGACTTTTCCACAAACTGAAAAGGCTTAAACATGAACTTAAAAAAATGAAAAAAGGAAGTTTTTGGAGACATAAATGAAAACATTAAAAAAGCTGAAGAAGCCCTTAGGATTCAGGAAATTGCAAATGAGAGTAGCAATTCTTTAGAGGACTTTTTAGAACTAAAACACAAAAATGCTAAGATGTTAAAAGCATTAACTGAGGAAACGATATTCTGGCAACAGAAAGCTAAAACAAAGTGGCTAAAAAAGGAGATGAAAACACCAAAAATTTTCATGCCTCTGTTAAACAGAGGAGATTGAAGCAAAACATCACAAAAATAAAATCAACTTTAGGAGTTTGGATGGATAACCCACCGGAAATAGAAAATGAGGCCATATCTTTCTTCAATCAATTATTGACAGAAGAAACTGAACCTGATGCATATTTTTTAAATCACACTTCATTAACCAGATACCTAAGGTAATCACTGAGGAAGAAAACAACAACCTACTTAGGAAGCTAACCCTAGAGGAAATAAAAAGTATTGTTTTCTCCCTAAACCCAAGTGGGTTTCCAGGAACCGATGGGTATACCCCCAGCTTCTTTAAACACAATTGGGACATTGTAGGTAGGTATATCTTCCTTGCAACCGTGGAATTCATGGAAGGAAAGGCAATCCCACCTAGCATAGCAAGTTCATGGATAGTCTTGATTCCAAAAAAAGAAATTCCAATTACATTCGCTGATTATAGACTCATTAGCCTTTCTAACTTCATAAATAAAAAAAATTCTAAACTGATTGTTAATAGGCTAACTGATCTCTTACCAAAAGTTATTTCAGATAACCAATCTGCATTCATGAAAGGGAAAGAGATGGTAGATATCATCATATACTTGAAAGAGATGGATGTGTTTCTTAACAATAAACATAAATACCCTAATTGTATATTAAAGCTAGACCTAGCAAAGTCATTTGATAGAGTTAGACGGGAGTTTTTAGAGGCTATTTTATTCAAATTCGAATTCTCTTCTATCTAACTTATCCTCGACAAGGTTTTCTATTTTAATAAATGGAAAGCCATCTAGATTTTTTCAACAATCAAGAGGTATAAGACAAGGTGACCCCCTGTCTCCCATTCTTTTTAATATCTTCTCATAACCATTTACAAGAAGTATAAAATTCTGCCTATCTAATCATAAAATGAACCAATTTGTTTTGCCAAAAGATGCTATTTCCATATCCTATTTGAGCTATGCAGATGATATTGTAATATTTATAGAGGCAACTCCCCTAACTCTTACTAGATTAAAAGCTTTTCTGCATGTTTTTAGAAAATCAGCGGCCAGAAAATCAATTACAGTAAGAGTAGCTTTTATGTCAGCAGATATGCCTCTCAATCACAAGTAAAAATGATTAAACAGAGATTAGGCATGACTAGAGGAACATTACCTTTTATTTACTTAGGCTGCCCCATCTTCATAGGTAAGACTAAAGATATTTATTTCCAATATCTAATTGAAAAAAATGATGATATGCTAAATAATTGGAAAAATAAATGGTTAAGTGTTGCAGGAAAAATGGTTTTGATTAAAACTGTGATGTTTGCTATTCCTTAGCATCGGTGGGCAGTCCTAAACCCCCAAACACAGTCATCACATAGTTAAAAAGAAGAATTTCAGCCTTCATATGGGGTGAAACAGAAAATGGAGAGAAAAAAGTATGGAACAGTTTGAAAAATATTTCTTTCCCAACAAAACAAAACAGATTAGGAATCAGGAACTTTAAGGACATTATTGACACATTTTCATTAAAAATGTGGTGGAAATTTCAATTAGGAATAACACCTTGGCACAGTTCATTTGGTCATTACTTGTAAATAAAAGAAATTCTCAGAATTGGCTAAGGATTAGCAAAACTAACACACTAATTGAATCACTAGTAAGAGTAATACATGGTGAAGGTAAGGCTAATTTCTACACCTCCAATTGGACAAATTTTTGGATGCCTACACGACTTTGAAGATATACAGAATGGAGGAATTTCCACTGATTTATCCATTGCTGAATTTCTGAATCACAAGAATGACTACTTGCCTCTACTATCTAATCTTCCAACTCACATCCTCTCTTTTCTAAGGAAGCAGCCATAAATAGGGATAGGAAGGACATACTTATATGGAAATCATAAAATGATGGAGAATTTACTTTTAAATCTACCTTCCAAGTGGTTTCAAGAAAGAGAAGGCCGCTTAGAATCCTTAAATATATTTGGCACAAAAATATCCCCCAGAAAGTCTCTTTCTTCTTGTGTAAACTAGCTAACTCCATTCTGCCTTTTGATGACATTATTAGTTATTCTAATATTAGTTTATATTATAAATGCCCAATGTGTTCTAATTGTGATACAATGTCTCATTTTTTTAAACTCATGTGAGTTTTCAGTTTCTGTTTGAAATCATTTTGAAAATTTAATAGCTTTTAGAACACCAACATTTCCTACTATTTTGATAGATTATCATTCTATTGGTGTACTAAGGGAGAAACAACTATGCACAGTCCTAGGGGTGTTCAAATTGGCCGACCCGATCCAAACCATTTTGACCCGGCCCATATGAGTCGGATTGGGTCAATGTCCCATTTGGGTTGATCCATTTGCAATTTTACTCCATTTTCTTGAAAATAAATTCATAAAAAAATTAGTTTAGTACAAGATACCTACCATTAATTTAATTCATAAACAAGTTTAACATTCTAGAATTTTATTTTTAAAAAAACTAAAAATAATTTTCCAAAACTACTATTAGTTATAAATAATATATTTACTAATATATGAAATATATATTCATAATTGTATAAATAAGTTTTATTAAAATTATTTTTTAAAATGAAATATTAAAAGTATTCTAACTAAATAAAATAATAATTATTATATTTTTTATTAAGTGAATAATATATAATTAAATATAATATAATATTCTTATTTTAAATTATATAAAAATAAATCATAATTTTATTTATTATTTAAATATTATTGTATTTTAAAATAATATATTTTATTTAAATAAATTATTTAAAAAATTACTATTTTTATATGATTTTGGTCGATTTTGATCAACTCATGACCCAGTCCGACCCGACTCTAAACTATTTGAATTTGACTTCGAGTTCTCGCAGCCTGTTCGTAATGGTGGTTTTGTTCATTGTTTGAGATTATAATATTAGTATATTATTTTGGATAATTTGAGTTTAGCTTATTCAAAATAACTTTAACATCCTGGTTGACAACACCGAACAAACAATTTCTAACAAGACTTTGTCATATTTATATCAAAAGTACTCTATCATTGTATGAACAAATCCGAACATCTTGTTATTTTAGATTATGTGTTTATTTGGATATTCTTTAGTGATATATAGATATAGTATAAGATATTTATGGTTTAGAAGTTATATATTTTAACAAATTATATATAATAAAGAATTAAAATCATTTACATATTATAATATTAGTATATTATTTATAGACAACTTAAGTTTAGGTTAGTCAAAATGACTTCAATATCTCTGGTGACATCACCAAGCAAACAATTTCTATTATATGGTGATTGGGAAGAAAAAAAAGATTTACGTCCTTTTCTTCATTTCAATTCCTCAAGAATAATATGTTTTAGGATATATTTATTCAAAAATAATTATCAAACGAGGTTATTTTATAATTGATACGATTAATTGAGTATTTTTATTTTTATTTATTGCAATGAGTTCTATAAGTTTTTAAAAAATTGAAATATGAGACCCTGAACTTTCTCTATTATCCCTTTTAGCCTCTTATATTTTTTAAACACTTTTTACCATTGGTGCCAGCTGTCATCTCAAATCGGATTGGTTTACATACGACAACTGATGACTGTCCTAGGTCTACAGGCAGTTTTGTTTTTACTCTTGACTCACTATGTTTAGTCTATATTTTACTTTGTATATACACACCAGTAAACAAAATTCCAATTAATTAGTTCTTTGACTAAATAAAAACATAATTACTCCAATTAATACATATAATTTCAATTAAATTTTTAGATACTTTAGGTTGTATTTATCTACTCCTCCAAGTAAACAAAAATAATCTCATGATTATCTTTTAATCCGTTTTTCATGCCCTCAACTCTAGCATAAATCGTCAAATAATTCTTTTCAAAAAAAAAATATAGTCCCTATACTTTCATTGAGGTTGGTACATATGGTGTACATAAACAAATGTGTAAATGGAATTTCAAGCAAACATGTTTTCCTTCAGTTATTTGAAACAAAGTTTAGAATTTTAAAAAGTGCAAGGGCTCCCTTTAATTTTTTAAAAATAATTTAAATAAAATTCAATCTTATTAATTCTTTAATTTGATGAATTTTGTATTAGTTTAATTCAATTATCATTAATTGTAAAGTTTCTTTATTTTAGTTCAAATTGAAGGAAATAAAAAAAGGAGCACAACATATCATTCCCCAAATCCAAATACCACCACTTATAAATAGTCTTTTCCCCTCTAACATTTCAACCCATTTAATCACACCAAACAAAACTCACCAATTTATCTCTTTCAAAGAAGTGGTAATTGATATGGGTGGCAAGTCCCTTGTTATCCTCGTCGCAGTTGTTCTCATCACATGGGATTCAACCATAAGAGTAAGAGGATCTGTCTTGGACGATTACAAGAGCGTAGATCCAAACGAGCCGGTTATAGTAGAGATTGCAAAATTTTCTGTGCAAGAAATCAACAATCAACAACATACCAAGTTGGAATTCACAAAGGTGATCTTCGCACAACAGCAAATCGCGATTGGCCATAGCTATAGGCTCATCATTCAAGCGATTGGTGGTGCTGACATTCATGTGTATTTCGCGGATGTGTTTGTGGCACCAGGAAGTCCCAAGAGGCTTATGAGCTTCGGACAAATATATTGATGTTTTTGTTAAGTTTTTTTCTAATATCAACAAAGATTGAGTTAAAGTTTCATGTTCTCATTGCCGTTTCTGAATGATGTGCTTTTTTCAGTATATATATTCTCATTTATAATTTATTATCAAAGTAAAAAAAGCATTGCATGTGATAACTAAATCGATTGCGGTTTCATGGATATACAATTTAGGGGCGTTCAAATCACCTGACCCGACTTGGCCTGATTATAAATGGATCGGGTTATTCAATGTCCCGTTTGGGTCAAGTGGATTGGATCGGGTCGAATTTCGACCCAAATTGATCCAATTATAATTTTTCCACTTTCTTGAGAAAAAAAATCACCCTTAAAAATATTCATTACAACATTTAGTTTAATACAACTTATCCAACACTACTTTACTCAATATGCAAGTTTAACATCCTTGTAATAAGACAAATCAGGTTAACCCCATGCGCGTTATGGAGTATCATAGTTAGTATTTTATTTGCGAATAAAAAATTGAAATATATTTATTTTAGTTTCTATTGTAAATAATAATAAAAATTACATGAAAATATATACGTATTTATAAAGATAAAAATAAATTATGTTTAAAATACTATCAATTATAAACAATATATAGATTAAAATATAAAATGTATATTCATAATTAATCAAATAATTATATAAAATAAATTTGAGTAAAATTATACTTTTTGAACGAAATAACAAAAGTATTCTAACAAGGTAAAATGAAAATAATTGTATTTTTTGGCAAATTCTTGAGAAATATCGTCTTTCTGTAGGCTTACGAAAAGACGTGGTTTAATTAGAATAATAAAAAGATAAAATATTTTAGATGCAATATAAAAAAATTATTATGGAAAGTGCAGTAGTTATAAGTTTTATGACCCGATTAATGCAACTCAAAATTTTTATTTTCATTTTCTCTAATTTGCAGCTTAAACTAAATCAGTTATAAAAAGGTTCATTACAATAAATTTTAAAGTAATATTATAAATTTTAAATATATTTTAAAAGGCCTATAAAATATTGTATGACTTATTTAAAAACCAAATGTTATAAACAAGAGAAATTATTATACTCCCTCCGTCCCATTTAAAGATCCACCTTACTCCCTCTGTCCCACCTCAATTTGCAGAAAGAGAAATTGAGGTGGGAAAAATGTACAGTAGAAAAAGGACATTGAAAGCTGTGAAAAAGTAGATTGTGAACAGTAGATGAGACGTGAACAGTGGCATTTTGAAAGCTGTGATAAGCAAATTTTTACAAGGCTTTACTGAATAATCATTCCCTCCAAAAGATCAAATTTGGGACCAGAAATTCAAATTTTGGCTCCAAAAATTTAATTATGGAGCCAACAAAGTGCCATAAAAAACATTCACAATCAACTTTTTGCCATCTATAAAAGTCTTCATTCCCTTCACGTTCAGTTCTGTGATACTTTTCCAAATCTGCAAATTCCATCCCCTTTATTGCAACATTAAAAGCCCTCAGATTCCCTCTTCTTCTGAACTCTCTGGCCCTCAAAATCTGAGATCATCACGGGACTTTTAATGTTGTTGGGGCTGTGATGGTGGGAAAGAATCTGACAGATGATGAAACGCAACAAATAGCACAGTTTGTGCTGCAGTAAAACACTGAAGGCAAGCTGCAGTATCACAGACGAGTGGAGGCAGCAGCTCGTTGGGGGGTGTTCTGTCAGAACCACTAGCACCATTTGGGCAAGAGTCAAGCAGCAGCTTGTTGGAGGTGGAACAATGACCACAAAGTCCTACCAACATGGAAAACCCTGCCTAACCAAGAAGCCAATCGACATAACATCATTGATGGCGTTAGCTCTTCCCATGCGGAGAACCTGCAGGGCTACAAAAGCTGGTCTACATATCAGCAAGAGCATCGCTCACCAGGCTATGACAAATAAGGAAATCAGGAGCCATACAAATGCAGTTCATATATTTCTATCAACAACAACCAAGCTAAGAAAAATGGAATGATGTTTATCCAGTATCGAGTGAAACATGCAATTCAAGGACATGCATAACATCATTCATATAGATGAAAAGTGGTTCTACCTCACTGAATCCACAACAAGGTACTTACTTGCCCCTGAAGAATCTGAACCATATAGGACTCAACAGAACAAGAATTATATACCCAAGTTTATATTTTTATGTGCATTATGTAGGCCTATATTTGACCTTGAGGGAAATTGTGTC
>JAULKK010290631.1:0-13405 GCA_032355705.1 Rubia peregrina
ATATCTATGTATATATATAGGCTTATATTCACCCTTGTATGCATAAATGCTTGGGAATATCCCTCTTCTCTGTGGACGATCCCGACTTGCCACTATCTACTCTCTAGTAGTATAGCTGCAATTAGGGCATATAAATACTATCTTTGAGAGGCATGGCGACGGCTTCCCAACTGCTCAGAAAGATCATAGCCAAAGAGGCAATCTCATTCACCTGGAACAACATAGTATGTGGAATTAAGGGTGCCAAAAAATTATCTCGGATGACTGGATGCAGTTCCCAATAATTGTGTTTAATGAATAGTGCCAATACTTGAACATAAGTCAGAAGTTTACCTTCATCGCACACCCTCAAGCTAATGAACAAGTGGAAGTCACAAATAAGACCATCGTCCAAGGAATATAGAAGTGACTCTAAGGGAAACAAACAGGTTGGGTAGGGGAGCTACCTACCATCTTATAGGCATAGTGGACAACCCCTAGGACTTCCACTTAGGAAACACCATTTAATTTGGCCTATGGCCACGCGACTGTCATCTTCGTGGAAGTAGGAAATTATAGCTCAAGAACTATGGAATACAATGAAAAAGAATATCCATAAGACATGACAACCAATTTGGATATCCTTGAAGAACGACGACAACTCGCGAGAATCGGGGAAGTTAGGTACAAGAAGAGAGCCGCAAAGTCGTACAACGACAAGGTGTGCACAACTAATTTCAAGGTAGGAGACCTAATCCTAAGAAAAAATGGGGCCAGCCTGGTCAAAAAATGGGGAAATTTTGCCCAGCTTGCAGAGAAGGTTCATAAAATATCTCAGAAGCATAAAAATCCAACAATTATTCCCTCATCTAGATGGATGAGTCACATGTACCCAATATGTGGCATATAACCAACCTTAGGAAATACCATGTGTGGACCTAGGGTTCCCTAATTGGAATATAGTACATAGATCTCGATATCATCGGGGCTAACAACACGAAATGATCGAGGAAGTATATACATAAAGTGGCATTATCACCCTCGAGCTTCTTAATGTACATCTATATCTCCAGACGTATATCTATGAAAGCGGTAACAATAACAATAACCAAGCGGTAATCATGAAATTAGTCCTTGGCCCGCTTACCTCAAGATGATGAAGGAACGCTAGTACCAAGACTAATTTCATAATTAACCATAGTCAAGCTTTGATTTTCATCAACTAGCTTCTTATTGACCTCTTCCAAACACACGTTAAGCGCTACCTAAGCGTTATACTTAGTCTGCCACTCCAGAGCAAAAGCCAGAGAAGATGATAACTCACCCTTAACAACATCAAGCTTTTGATAGGCCTTGTCTACATGCTCTAAGGTTTTATTCAATATCATACCCTTGTATTGCAATTCAGAAACAGTGGAAACCACCACCCATCTCAACTCCCCTTCCCGTTGAAGTACCTCTATAGCTCATCTCGTTGTTACCAACATGCAACATCTAGTTCCCAATAGTCTTAGTCTAAATTAGTGATACAATCATCATAGGTATCATTCTTCCCCCATGAGGATACAAGATCTAAACATCAAACTAGCACACCTCCCAAGGACTGCCCTACACGACACACCCACCGCTCCCTATGCGACACAAGGTAAAGAACGTTAACAAACTCCGATTGTTCCCCAAGAGTACTTATGTTTTCAAGAATGACGGTTGCCAAGTCATCATCCTGGGGAATGGAAGAATGGTTGTTCCCTGGGCATAAATCATCACACATTTCATGTTTCATGCACTCAGCCTCAGGATCACTTGCGTTGGATATAGTCCGACATATATTGGGAGTTCAAGTTTTATATCCCAAAGTCGAGACATAATTGAACATGTAACATGTACATTTTTCAGACACGCTACAACAAGCATCTTGGACCATCATCCCAATTTTTATTCTAATTTACAACAAACACAAGAGTATTCATGAACTTGATCATTTAGTGACAAAGTCTCCTCGCCTTCGAAAGTAGACTCACTCCCAAATAACGAACCAGATCTTCAAGCATCCACCATATAGGTATGAAACTCCTCTAAGATAAGCATGTCTAGAAGTCCATCTAAATAGCCAAGAAGGATAAAACAATAGGCAGCATCATTTACTTTCTCTCGGTACAACCGGTCAACCTCGTTTTGACGCCAACCTAGGCCCAATTTTATATCTAAAACAATAAGAAGATTACGCATCCAATCGGATGGAATCATATCCGAGATACTTCTGAAAATTGCTAGCAGTTTCTGCAATCTCGGAGTTAAAGTCACAAAATGCTTGGGTATGTAATACATAGAAGACTACAACTCTAATATACCCAAGATTTTAAATTGTGTGGTTTCCACGTCGGCAACCTCAACTATTGCTTGAGTACCTCATCTTCAGACGCACAAAAACTTTCACGAACTTCACCAAGTTCAGCCTTCACGCTACTTGCTTCACGTATAATGGGCTCTAATTCCTTTAATCAGCTCACCAAAGCGTACGTATTAGAAACAACCTACAAACAAAAGGACGTCATGAGAAAAATCTTAAAACCTCCCTCACCATACTTTTAGTAATTTGACATACAGATGCATAACGACCAAGTAAACTAACGTGGCATTTTACACGCATATCAAACTCTCTTTCTCTCTGGGAGATGCATAAATCCCACTGCTTTTCCTCATATTTCATGACATTATCAGAGGTCGATCTGATGACTGTTAGATGAAATCCTTATTTCGCTCCACGATCTATATCATGACGCAATACTCCATCCTCAGACCTTGCATTTTGCCCAAAGGTGTTGAATCCAATGAAATTCTTGGGTTCAATGCTTAGGGACTAGGGATCTAACTTGGCGATTATATTTGTATTCATGTGTTAAATGTTCATTTTGTGAGATTTCTAGATCTACCTATTTCTATGTGTTTTGTGATTATTATGTTGGCTTGTTCTTGATATAGTTGTGGATTGCATGATTTCCACACTTTTTTGGAACACAGCCAAGTATACCACTAATCATACTAATTAACAAAATCAATTCAAACATAGTATCAAAGTAGAACAAATATGAAAGAAATGGAAATCTAGGGTTTTTCGCAAATGGAGTCGGGGAGAAGAAGGTTTAAGAAGAAAGAGAAAATGATTTGAGTATTTATAGTACAAAAATTCAAAAAGTAAGTATGGGCAGGTGACCGTCGCGATCGCGGCGGGTTCTGTCGCGACTCGCGAAGACCAGAGTAACCTGCCCTTAAATAACTTAACTTCTTGGTCTTCATGTAGTCTTCTTTTCTTTCTTTCTCCGAGTCTTCAAAAGTCTTCATGGTCTTCAAAATGGAGTCTTCAAGGTCTTCAAATCTTCTATAATTACCTTGTCTCACAGAATTCTTATTATAAGTGACAAAAATGATAAAGTCGCTCTCAAAACTAATAATATGAATTCAAGGTAAAATAGAGTCTTCAAGGCACAAAAGTCCACCAAAATGATTATAAAAAATCCCAAAATCACCATATAATATGGCCACATCAATACTATAAATGGCCAATAATTAGAATCACTTTCCCTGATTTCTCTCTTGCCAAGGTGGTAGAAAATAGGTCACAAC
Source organism: Rubia peregrina (assembly GCA_032355705.1). Taxonomy (NCBI): domain Eukaryota; kingdom Viridiplantae; phylum Streptophyta; class Magnoliopsida; order Gentianales; family Rubiaceae; genus Rubia; species Rubia peregrina. The sequence continues at coordinate 3,604 of JAULKK010290631.1, forward strand.
TAATCCCAATGTTGGAGTCATACTTGGCTACCAACATCATATCTTTCTTGCAGGTTATTATACTTAATCCAAACTAGAGGGATGGACTAGTGTGGACAACAGCTACAGATGGAAATTTCTCCATCAAAGCTACCTACAATAAATTGAGGGAATACAAGACAATCCCTGCAAAGGATTTGGAAAAACTACATTTCAGGCAAAGTATCTTTTTTCATATGGAAACTTATGAATAATCTATTGCCTTTTGATGACATTCTCTCAAAGTTTGGTTTTAATCTTCCCTCTAAGTGCTGGAAATGCAATAATGCTGACTCTCTTGAGAATTTTTACAACCAGTGCCTCTTTTCATTAGAGATATGGAATAAAATTCATGTTATTATGGCTATAACCCCTCAGTACTTTAGCTCCATATGGAATAGGTTATCCTTCTATATTAACAACCCAGCCATATCCAAAATATAGAGCAATATAATCCTTATTCTTGTTTTGAACACTATCTGGGAGTTGTGGAAGGCAAAAAATTCTTACACTCATGACAATGCACAATCTTCCTCCACCTCTATAATCTCAAATGTCAAGCATTCATTATTCTCCATTTTCTCTGCTTTCCCCTTACAAATATCTACCCAAAGAGATATCTTCTGGACTACTTTAGGTTTGATCCCATTAATGCATTATAAACCAAAAAAAATAAATTAACATTCTGCACTTGGAAACCACCTCCTTTTGGTTTAAAATGTAATGTTGATGCAAGTTTTAAATATGGGAATATGTTATCTAATGGTATCATTTTTGGGGATGAAAAAGGTAAAATGAATGCTGCTTATTTTGTGCAAAAAAATGTTTCCTCTGCTTTGGAAGCTGAACTTATTAGTATAGAGATAGTCTTACAATTTGCAGCAGAAGCAAATGCAATGCTTTCCATGATTGAGTCTGATTGCATTAATGTAGTGAGATATGTAATGGCCCTATTGAAAGAACCATATGGCCTTTATAACAGATGCAGAAACATTAGGGAGTTGCTAGCTGGGGTAAATTTAGTCCGCAGTAATAGGGAATGCAATTTAGTGGCTGATTCAATTGCTAAATTTAGGTATATGTGGTGTCCCAATCAGCTCACAGGAAGAATTGATTTGTAGAATTTTTACTCTAGAACTAAAAGACTGATTCTTATGGATGAAAATCAAATGCCAAATCTAAGACATGTGAAATTTGATCCTCCATAAGCTATTTTTTCAACTAATGTTCCAACTGTCCCTTTCAGAACTTGTACCGCTATTTTTGCTATATTTCTTTTGCAGGTGGAGGTGAAGGTTATAAGAATTGACTCTGTCTAATTAATCGAAGTCATCTCCAATCATTTTCTTCCTTCCTGGTGCTAATATTTGCAAATTTGGATGCTTCTCTTGCTAATATCTGCAAATTTGGACGCTTGTCTTGCTAATATCTGCAAATGGAATCACATGGTAGGGTTTTGGAGTATTTCATAATCTTTTTTATATCTCCTCTTGTATCGTAAAGGTGATCCATTTTAGGAATAGTTTAGGCTCGATGTAATTTAAGCTTACAGGATTCACTCTTATTATAGGCACATGGAGCCTTAAATATAACACCCAACCTATTAAAAAATACCCACATCTATAACCAATGGTCTATACATCATTCTAATAAGTAATAAAAGACACCTACACATTTTTATAACTTAGTTATACAAATTATATTTTATGTGTACCAACTTTTCTCAAAATTAGTATAACCATATTAAATTTTGTTATATCATCATTAGTAGAACCATATGTTATATTTACTCATTAGCCTACCAACAATTCCCAACACATTATTAGAACCACGCTAAATTATATCAGTAGGACCTTTAGAAATAACTACCTCTGTCCCAACTATTTTTGCAGAGAGAGAATTATCACGTTATTCAAGAAATATGTTTGAGCGTTAATATCTTTACCTACGTATAATGATGGAAAATAAAAAATAATATTTAGAAACTACTTGTTACGACGAATTGAACAATATCATATTGTTCATATATATTTTTCAAATATGTGATCAAACTTTAATGGATAATAGTATTAAAAAAGCAAGAGTGCAAAAACAGTTGGGACAGGGGGAGTATGTTACTTATAAATATAGAAATAACGTATGAACTAAAATATTGTAAAACTAACATAATTTTCACTACTAATCACGAATTTTATAACCACATTAAATTCACGATATATATTGTATACATTTCATTCTTATCAATAATAATAAAACATCTATATATTTTATGAATTAATTTTGTAAATTCTTTCATTTAACTAAGATTAAAAAAGAAATAACATATTAATTAACATTAAATTAAATTAACATATTTTCAATTATTAATGATGAAATCTATAACAAAATTAAATTCAATGTATGGAGACATCCATAGACAATGAAATGTTAACAACTAAATAAGAAATTAAAACAAAATATCACAACTATTAATGATGAAATAAAATATAAGCTTCAATTTAAACAACTAATAAATCATAACTTTAACTATCAATTATTACCCAAAACAACATAAAATAAATATCTAAACAGCAATCGAATAAAAAAAATAACTCTAAAGACATGGAGCTTCCAACACCCAAATTTAGAGTAAAAAGTGAGTATTTTGTACAACACGAGTGAGTATTTTACTACCTATTTTATAGGGAAAATAGGGGTAAATACATTTATAACCCTGAATTTATGTTGAAAGTGTCAATATAACCTTCCAATATAAGAAAGTGTCAATATAACCCTGACTTATTATTAGTTGTGTCAATTCAACCCTAACTTTTGACATATTTGTGACGATATACCCAAAGTCTTCAATTCCGACGTTGATTCTAGAAATTCATATATTGACCAAAAGTAAAATTACAAAATTACCCCTTAGATCAAAAAAGAAAAATCTATGCCTATTATACCCCCATGACATGGAAGCTCTTGGGGTTTCTTCTTCTTCAAAACCCACCCCACCAGAAAATGTCACTGCTTCGTTGGGAACACCCACTGGGAAACACTAGTGCTCTGCCGGAAAACGCCGCTAATAGCATTTCCAACAGCCCATAACAGCGAACCAGTTCCATAAGAGAAATCACACTCAAATTGAGACAAATAAATCAGCAACATAATTGCACAACAACGTCATCAAATGAATAAAAAGATTGATCCTAAAATGAAATCAAAATAATCGCAATCAAAACAATCGAACATCATTCAATAACTCAACGGACATTAGAGGAGGAAGACGGGCGCAAGTTTCGGACATTGGAGGACGACTACGCGACAGACACGGGGGGAGGACGACAATAGCTGCGCTGGTTATTGGAGAAGGATGATCCCATCGCTGGGAAGAATCGGGCTCTGCCACTAAGAATTGAGCACCCCCGGAAAGAATCGGGCACCGCCGCTCAGAATCGGGTTCCGCGTGCTCAGAATCGGGCACCTGCCGCTCAGATTCAAGCACCGTCAAAGACATTTGGGCACTGCTCGAAAACAGGCACCACCGGAGAGAATCAGGCACCGCTGGAGAGACCCTATCACAGCTAAGCCCCACTGCTGAAAACAACTGCCACACAAATCAGAATCAGACAACATTAAAACGGCGTGAGTGGGTGCGGAATGGAAGACATATGAGGAGTGAATGAGAGAACGAAAGTTTTTTCTGTTTTCGAGCGAATGGGGAAGGGAAGTTCAACATTTGAGAAGTTCAACAGGTGAGGACGAAAAGTCGGGGGAGATGGGGACGAAGAAGAAAAAAAATGAGGGTAGTTCAGCCATTTCACACTTTTTGAATTTTCTTTTTTTAAAACTAAGGGTTAAATCGTCAATAAACCAAATTCCGACTAAACGGCTGTTGACTTAAAAGTCAGCCAAGTCCAGGGTTAGATTGACACTTTCTCAAACTGCAAGGTTATATTGCCACTTTCAGCCAACATGTAGGGTTATTTTAGCACTTTTCTCAAAAAAAAATATATTACTGCTTTCATATTAAATGGACATTAAATGTGGGCATATGGGAGCTGGGAAAGGAGAAGTAGAGCTGGCGAAGCTGAAGGGAAAGGAGAATCAAAGGCTGAGAGGGAAAGGAGAAGAAAAGAGAACCATGGCTTTGAAACGAAATGAGAACCATTGCTAGTGAGGAAACGAGAACCATGGAAGGTGGGGAAAGGAGAGTCGGCCCAAGGCGGGGAAAGTAGAGCCAGGTCGGGCGGGGGAAAGGAGAATCGGGGAGCGAGAGGAAACGAGAGTCGGACGGAGGTAACGAGAGCCAGGAAGCAGGAGGAAACGAGAGTTGGGCAAGAAAAGAGAGTCGATCGAAAACAAGAGTTGAGGCGAGCCGGGCGACGATAAACCAGGACGGAACGAGGCGACATGAACTAAGACGAGTAAGGCAACAAGAACGGCGGTTTGAACGGGGCAAGAATAACGGGCGAAGATGGCGCTGACTTTGGGACGAATCCGATGGGAATGGCAGTAACAGGTCTTAAACGAAAACGGGTAGAGATGGTGAGCCACACCAGAGAAGACACCGATGAACACCTATGGGCAGCCACCTCCACCGCCGGCAGTATTAAAAGTATTAAATTAGGTTTAAAATAATTTTTAAATTAAATTCAAAATACATATAATATTCGGCAAAGTCTTGGAAAAAATCTTATTTCCATAGAAACTATGGAAAGACGAGATTTAATCAGAATATTAAAAGATAAAATATCTTAGCTGCAGTATTATAATTTCATTATGCAATGTGTAGTAGTTATAAAATTTATAACTCAATTCATGCAACTCAAAAAATTTATCTTCATTTTTACTAATTTATACTTTAAACCCTGATCTTTTAATGATTTATGAAAAGACCATATTTAAAGATACTAACTCATAATATTGCCATTTTTCATTATTTAAATTAAATTCAAAATACATATAATATTTCAAAAGTACAAATAGTGATATAGTGATTAGGTAAAAACTATAAAGTGACTCCAACCAAAAGGCTCTATAGAATTTTACTGTTCTGTTCAGGTGAACTTTAGCATGGAATTTCACTTATAATAATACCTAGTTTCACAAGACAAGGAGAAGGAAATCATCTGAAAAGAGATCAGATAAGCCAATGCAAACAAACTGACCATCTTCATCAAAAAACAAACTGACCATTTGACACGCAATTAGCCAAATCACAAAATCATGTCAGTGCATACATGGGAACTTTAGAACTTGAATCAGTGCTTTCAAAAAAAAAGAACTTGAATCAGAGAATTGCACAAAAACTGAACAATGCCAGCAGCCGTCAAATGGAAGAGGAGAACTGTATACTACCATCATCAATCACTTGATTAGGCAGTGGGGCAAAAATTTTATACGGGTGAGATTGGTTCCAATAACTGTTCTCCCTGAACTAAACACACTAGAGAAAAACATACATTAAAATCCCGAGTTGGCCAAAGATATTAAGATGCACATTAAGACATGACCATTAAACCAATGTCAAAACAAGTTCAAAATGGTTGAGTCAAAGCTTGCAACCCTAAGCACGAAACCTCCAGGGGATGAAACTCTTGAAACTCACATACTATACACACTCATGCCTGGTGTAGTAGATCAAGTGAACATCATACCCTTGCCAACAGAACCAAACAAAAAACCATCCTATCAACTAAAATAGGAAACAAAAAACATTAGCACAACTCCTATAAAAATAGCTATAGAAATAGCGACTACTGACTACAGATCACTATATCCAGGGTTATCTCCAGAAAGTTGGCTATAACCAAATTCACAGATCACACCCAAAATCTTCAACTAGATAAAAAAATTAAGCAAATTCAGCTTCAAAGCCAATCAAAAACCCAAGTGGCTTCCAAAAACAAGTTACGCAGAAACTATAAAATTACTATACAGCTAAACATTGAGAAAAGACATACAATATGCTTATGCAATCAGAATCATAAGTAGATTCAACCTATAGAAAACTGTAATAGCATAACAATAGGTTCAATCAAAACCACTAAGATGTCTCCTACAGAAATGACCTCTACCAACTAAAGACCAATAACAATGCAATGACATCTTAAAATATCAGGGCTTGAACCAGATTCCCAGCCCAACAAGTTTATCTATATCCAAGATTAAACGCATTTCAATAAAAACATGACTGAGAATAGACACCAGTCCAATTTATTTTCAAAGGATGAATTTGCTATAAATATGACCCAAAGAAAACAAACCAAGAGTTATACTAAACTTGCACACCCCTTCAATATCATTCCAGAAAAATTCACATATTCCAGCAAGTTTTAAACCGATAAATCACCAAACTGAAGTGCAAAAAAACAATATACAGACAATTAAATCAACCACAGCCATTCAAAGCAAAATCAATAACTTAAGCAAGGAAAACACCGATTAAATAGCATCCAAAATCAATACTAATAATAATTCCAGATCATCCACAGTACTCAAAATCCAAAACTAATACTCCTTATACTTGTTCAGACAGAAAGCATAAGATCAAAATGTTTCAGCATCAGAAAACGATTAAACAACCTAAGCAGTAAGCAGAACCGCGCCACCAGCCTCCTTAATCTTCTTCTCAGCAATCTTAGAGATCAGCTTCGCCTTGACAACAACGGGCTGGTTCTCCGGCAAGACACCCTTCCCCAGAACCTTGAAGTAGCCGAACTGGGTGACGTCAATCAACGGCACGCTGTCCTTGGTGGCCTTGTCCTTGGACTCCTGCGGGACCAGAGACCAGAGCTTCTCCACGTTGACGATGGGGCAATGGAACTGGTTGCGCAGCTTGTGGAAGTACCTCATACCGACCTTCCCGAAGTACCCGGGATGGTACTTGTCGAACAGGATCCGGTGGTGGTGCATGCCTCCGGCGTTTCCGCGACCTCCGGGATGCTTCCTGTGCTTGCCGATACGCCCGTGCCCGGCGGAAACGTGGCCTCTCTTCTTTCTGTTCTTCTTGAATCGGGTCGTCATGATGCGGCGGTGTGCAGGTGTGTGACTGTATGAGGGCTAGGGTTTCGAGTGCCGCCGAACACTGAGAGATTGAGCAAATGAGAGGATTATATGGGGAGGAGAAGTTTAGGGTTTCTCACTCAGTGGAAGGACTTTGGTGTAGTTTAGCCCATCTTTATTGGGCTGATTTTTTCTTCTTGCTTGTTGTAAAGCCCAATTTTAGTCATCGTACTTTTGGAAATTTTTACATGGCACCCAAAATTATACTCCCTCCGTCCCAGCATTTATCTACTTTTTCAAAGTTAAATTTGATACACTTTGACCATAAATATAAATTAATATATAATAATAAATATATCATGTGAGATATTATTGAATTCATCTTAACATATATTTTCTAAATATCAATTTTTTATGCAAAATCGGTATATGTAGTTAAGATATTAACGGCTAAACATGTTCATTGAAAATCGTGAAAAAACAAATAGGTCATTATTGTTGGGACGGAGGGAGTATATTTTATCCAAAGACAAACAACCTTTAGTCATATATTCCTCCCGTCCCACTTTAAACTTCATAATTTCCTTTTTAGGAGGTCCCACTATAAACTTTCTAATTTAAAATTTTCTACATTTAGCCATAAATATGTTGTCATAATTATTCCTTTCATTTAATTTATGTAGATCCACTCTCATCACTCATTAAAAATATGTTTCGAATACTTGTATTAAAGTTTGTGAAAATCAATTAAAAAGTTTAAAGTGGAACCTAACGAGTACACCGTACGGCCCATGTTAATAGGTCAGCCCAGCAGCGGCCATCAGCCGGTCCATCACCTTCTATCTATACCTACCTACCTACCTACCCTGAATTGTTAGGGGTTGTACTTATTCTTGATTTCACCAGTACATGATCATGGCCGAATTCTCTATGAACTGCTCTCACCATCAAGGTTATGGCATCAGCGATTTGGTGTGTTTTTAATGGAGTTATGCTTAGGCCATGTGCAGTTGTGGTCTTTTAATTTTAAGAAATCACTCTAGAGATCGAAAATATTCACAGTGATGGTCTCTGAAGTGGTCAAAAGGCTTTTGCTAAGAGCATGGGCCAGAGCCCATTCTGTCAGCCGAGTTCTGTCCCAGCTTCAGTCAAGGGGCCGAGTTCTGTCACAGCATCCAAGTTCTGTCAGCCTTGTTTTATTAATGGAGTTTTTTATTCAGCCGAATTTTGCTAATGGAGTTTTTTATTCAAAATTTCGGTCAACATTCTTTCTTTTATCATTCATTATTAACCTTTTTACCTAGGAAAAAAAATTTACCAACTAAAATCAAAATTTAATTCTTTTTCAGCAACGAAATGCAATTTTAAAAAACCAAACACATTAATTATTTAATTATTTTTGGAAAACGAAATTCATTTCAAATATTATGATGTATTCATAAATTTAACATTCAACTTATTTTGGGTGGCTAAATTTATTTAGATTAAATGTTAGTAATAAAATTAATGAGTAAGATAGATAAAATCAAGCGAGCTTCATGAATAGTGTAGAGTGGTCTCTTACCATTGAGGAGGAAAAAAATGTGGTCTCTTAAGTGATCTCTTAGGATAAGTTGAAAGAGAGAGAGATTGACAAAATAATATATTTAATTAGTAAGAGACTACTAGCGGTCTCTACCACTGCACATCTCCTGACAATGGCGTCCATAGTTAGATTGACACATGCATAAAAAATAGGGTTATTGTGACACTTTATGACTTTGCAGGGTTAGATTGATCGACATTTTCAGCTAAAGATTAGGGATAAAATGCATTTTACTCAATTGTATATTTATTAAAAAATAAAATAATTTTTATTATTAAAGAAACTTATAACTCTTGTAAATAAAATGTATAATAATTCCTCCACTCTTCTTTACGAATAATTTTTTGTTCTGACCGTATTTACGGTCTTTCGAATGATATGGTAATGATTGCTAATCAATGTGACAATATTTCTAGCTTAATTGTTGATTCCAATGGTCATAAAGTAACATTAATTCCTTCTACTCCGTATTCTCTTGTCCCGTAAGAAACAAAAAGAAGAAGGAAAAACCTAAATCGAATTTCAAAATTTTATAGGGGTGGGTGGGGGTAACGTGTAGCAGTTGTGCTCCATGGACCGGACCCAAATTAAAAAAAATAAAAAAAATAGCACAAATGTTTAAATAAGTAGTACACGCCAAAGGAATTAATAGAACTTATTAATCAGAAGATTAGAAGAAAAAAAGTCATTATAATTTTATTTTAAATGTTGTGGTAGCAGCTTAAATTAGTTATATCCATCATTTTCAAGAAGATCTGCATATCAAGCCCAGTGCTGGGGAGAACGGACGCACTGTGGTTGAGTATTACTAATTTACTAGCATGGATGCAAATGCGGTACTCCCTCCGTCCCTCTAAAAAACGGTCTTACTTCTTCTTTTATCACTATTCATTATTTATTTTTAATTTTAATATCTTAAATTATGTATAACAATAAATTATAAAAATATGCAATCTTAAAATATGTGTCACGGTGAATCTAGCAATATCTCATACATAATTTTCACATTTGTACATGTATAAATTTTTACAATGCAAATAGTCTCAACTTTATTAATGAATAGTGAAGTAAGACACAAATAGAGGGGCAGAGGAGTAGAATGCTTTCTTGGATGGTGACATAAAGGCAACAAAATGGGGTAATTTTTTTTCCAATCTTGAGGAATATCCAACTGGCAGGCATGAAGAAAATGGGGGGGGGGGGGGAACGGGG
>JAULKK010290649.1:0-13404 GCA_032355705.1 Rubia peregrina
AAATAGCTTATAAACAAATCTCAAGACATGGGTTTGGAAGCCTAATCAATTGCTCCCAAGGTTATGTTTAGCTACTAAAGTACATACTAATTAACAAAAGAAATAAAAAAATGAATTCAAGATGAAACTAAGAGAGAATATGGAAGAAACTAGGGTTTTTGGAGTTCAGAATCGAGGAGATAAAAGTTGGAGAAGAAGAGAAAAAGTGATGAGTATTTATAGTACAAAAATTCCAAAAAAGTAAGTCTGGGCAGGTGGCCGTCGAGTACTTTGCCCTCAAGTGACTTAATCTCTTTGGTCTTCTCCGGGTCTTCAAAAGTTTCATAGTCTTCAAAATGGAATCTTCAAGGTATTCAAATCTTTAACAATTACATTGTCTCACGGAATTCTTATTACAAGTGCCAAAAGAAGAAAAAAAAGTCGCTCTCAACTCTAATAATATGAATTCAAGGTAAAATAGAGTATCCAAAGCATGAAAGTCTACCAAAATGAGTACAAAAAATTCCAAAATAACTATATAAAATAGACACACCACAATTCCAACTGAGTTAAGGTCCACTGTATATTTCCCAGTTTATGGTACACACTCGTACCACAAACCTAAGAACCTTACGTTGCTCTGCTCAAATCACTGGTCGGCAAAGGAGAAGAAAAAGGAAGGTGAACGAGGAGGTTCTACGAGAGCCAATTGGAAGTGAAGTTGATAGTAAAGTAGAGACCCGATGTATGAACATAATTGGACGCTTAGGGAGTTCATGACTCCAAATTTGAATAATTAACCCATATGCATTATCTTTCTGCCACTCCCCGCCAACGTTACTTTTGAGCTCAAGCCCCACCCGAATCAATGCTTGCCTCATGTGCACCTAGAATCATGTGCTTCCTAATTCATTTAGAACATTTGTTAGTAGTTTTTGTATGGTTGATTTATTGCATTAGTTGATTTTATATCACAAGAGGTTTAGATAGCCTTTTTTGGTTTTATTGTCTAAATCCTTTATTTTGTAGATTATTTAGACCTAATGGATGCTATGTCCTTACGAGCATCTAGATCCTATTTTATGAGCTTCAATGTAGATCGCTTCATAAACACTTCAGAGTAGATTAATGAAGGCCATTGGAAAGAATGGTAGAAGATATTTGAGGCCCGTTTAAAAGGATGGTAGTAGACTAAAGGTCAAGTGCTTAATTGTGGTAGTAGATAGAATGTAGCAATGATAAGGACTTGAAGCCCAGAAGATCTAGAAGACTAGAAGGGCCGCACCCTTCTGCTCGGCTCATGCTAACAAGATGGTAGTGCGGCTAAGTACTAGCACATGCCATGTGCTTTTGCATGGCCTGCATCATCCAAGATGACCGTGTGGCTAAGTACTGGCATTGGTCGTGTCTTTTTGCATAAGCTGTGCACCTCAAAGGTTAAGACTCAAATATCCAGTTCATGCCCTGCAATGATATGCAAAGCTGCATCATCTGAAAATGAAGAACTCAAATCCAGTCCGCTAGCTGCATGGATTTACACGTGCCATGTCACTCAGACGGCTGAAAGACTTTTCCAGCCGGTAGCCCGCAAGGAATTATAGGTCACAATGCTTAGTTGACCGAGATACCTTGCCCAGTTGGCAACCCATGCACTAGTTCATGGGCCATGTGTTATTGCACAGGTCTTGCTGATGCAGAAGCCTAGGGTTTCTCTTGTTTTGGCCCTCTTTAATGACTATTTCCTATCTACAATATGGGATCTATTGTCTACTAGGGTTTAAGAGCCATTCATTAGTTGTAATTATATTCTCATAATTTCTAAGAGCAGGTAGAGAGAGAAAGGTAATAACCCTCCTCTCTTCATTTTGTATTTCGTAGTTGAGCCCAAGGGCATTGAATCCAGATGTAAAATTGGGTTCAATTCTTAGGGAGTAGTTAATTTACTTAGGGATCTAATTTTTATTAATGATTTGGTAGAGATTTTGTGAGATTATAGGTTTCCTTATCCTTTTATATTTTTGAACATCATGCTTGATATAATATCTATGTTATTGTGAATGCTTGTTAGATATTCCATAACGCACACTCGTTATATGTTTCATGTGTGGTGCTAGGTTTTTTCCCCTTGGGAGTGTCCCGTTATGATATGAGGGATTGTGAGTCCTTGGCTATGTGAGTGTATTCATAGAGGACCGTGAGCATTGATCGACACAATCGTAGTGACGCCCAATTGTTAGTCTTGCGTAGTTAACCTTTGAATCGTAGCATATCTGTGGATGACCCTGCACTTACCAAAAGATACTCTTTGGTAATTGGTAGTGAGTATGGGAGCAACATTATAAATATCTTTTTTTTGCGAAGCACGCCATTGATAAATTGATCTCCTGCAAAAAAAGGTGGGTTGTTAACAGCCTCGCGGGGTGCAGGTTAAATTTTTGCGTCTTTACTAGGGATGATAGTTTATATATTTGATAGTTAACTTACATTAATTTTTGGTAGAGTAGTTAGTGTTATTTTTTTGTCGCTTTAGTTGGTTATTGTGTTAATATTTGTTTTGATAGTTATTCCCGTTACTTCTAATTAGTTTGCTAGTGTTTTCTTATGGGACTGGTAGTGTCTATTTTCTTGTTTATGGTACATACCCGTACCATGAACTTAGTGATGTGGTGTTCCCGGTTAGGCTAGATGGCTGATATCCACTGTATTGTTTGCATGATCCTGCTAGAAAGGCCCCATAAGTGTTTCCGGGGAAAGAGTTTCAACGATCAAGTCTGTTCCTTCCTTAAGAGAATTGGATTTTTCACACTTCAGTGTCACTTACCTGAGCCAATGTTGCTCTCCTTGTATTTATAGTAGACTGCAATCATGGCTTCGCATTGCTAGTGTTTCACATCATGGGTTGCATCATGGTTACTATAATTTCAGTTCGTGGCTGAGTTTTTGACGTGATTCCACATTTCTCAGTTTGTGGCCAAGTTCTCTTGGTCATGGATCCTCCTTTCTTAGTTTGTGGCTGAGTCTCGTTGGACATGGCTCATACTTTATCAGTTCGTAGCTGCTCCTTGGGATAGGCCTGAAGGCCAACACCTTCTAGTATATGGGTTAAGTATACATCATATGCGCCCCTAGCCACGAAGTCTATGAAACACGAAGCGATGACTGTGTTTGTTGGTTGTATGCAAAATGTTGTTTTGTTTAGTGCTTAAATTTTAATAACATGTTCTTCATGACAGTATCCTAAATTGTTTTCACGAAGTGTTGCGTGCTTCTTGGCTATACTTACGATTTTTTGGGATGCTTAGTTTTTTAATTTGAATTTTTTTATACTTCCAATTTTTTAATTTGAATTTTTGGTAATTAATCCAACTTTTCTCTCTTGTCATTATATTTTTTCCCTTATAAGTGCTTCAGATTTATTGGCTTAACTCCGTCATTGTTCAGTGTATCGCCTATTTATATACTGCCACCTTCTCGTATTCTGCAAAAGGTATCTTACTTTTATTTTTCAGAATACCATCATTGTGTTTCTGGCTAATTTAAATCCTCTTTATTTTTGACATTTCAGTGTCTTAATTTAAATACCGTGCTTTGTTGTTTCCTCAAAGGTTTAAATCTTTCATCTTCCTCTTCCCTTTTTATTTCTCCTGTGTATCATCGTTCTTCACCAACTTGTAAGTTTTTCTGTCTTTGCTCTTCTTTCCCTTTCTTAAATGATTTTCTCGTTTGTGAATTTATGCGGTGTCTCTGCTCTACCAATTTTGTTCACTTTTGCTTTGGAAGTTCTCCGATTGACTTCTCCGGCGTGTATTCCATTTTTCTTATTCCATCTTTTATCGTAATATATTTTCTGTATTTTGTGACTCTAATTAATAGGGTTTTCATCTAGATTTTAGGAGTCATCCTTGCCTAAATTATTACTCCAACCTGCTGATTCTCCTATAGAGGATGTTGATGATGTTAACTCCGGGGAGATTTTGGTCATCCCACTCGTTCTACTGGCATTTATAGCATTCTTTTTTACTACTACTTGGAAAATCTAATAACTAATTTTTATGTCTTCGTTTAAGCTTAGAGCTCCTGATATTTCAGAGAGTGTTCATACTCCTCTTTCTTGATACATATCTTGCTATCTAGATTATCTTAAATTTGGACCTGTCTTTCATGTCCCTCAACACGTCATAGATTTGCTTCTATCTTATCAAATTGTGTTGTCTCAGTTCCACCCTATGGGTATCGTGATCATTGTGGGTTTCTACTATGTGTGTACCCAAGATGATGTCCCTTTTTCAATTGACTTATTCCGCTATTTGTATCAGCTTTGGAAGGTGAAAATCTCATCCAAATAATTCACATTTTTCTCCTGTAATTCCCACAATTGAGTCTGTCAGTGGGTTTCCTAGTAGTTGTGGGGCGTGGCAAAAATAATTATTATGTAAAACTGGATGATGACTGCGAATAGCTCCTTCCATATTTGGAACTATAATATTCTTTAGTCCAAACTTCCTAAGCCTAGAGTTCGACTAAATGCTAATTTTGAAATTGTGTTAAAACTTAGCAAACACTCGATAGGTCCGTGCCATGACGAATCTGATAGTGAAGGCGTTTGTTTGTTGTTATCTTATAACTTCCTTATTTCATATGCATTATCTTTGTCTCTTGTTGTTTTCTTACTACTCAGATGTGCATACCAATTTTCATAACATAAACTGTATGTTGAATTGTAGATATGGATTTAGTCGTGCGGAACATTGATAGGTCATTCATCCCTGACAATGAACCTGAAGAAATAGAGAATGTAACTGTCCCTCCAAAAGACGCTGATGATGACGATGTCTCACGAGGGAACTTTGCTCAGTCAAACTCCTAATTATTGCAAGTTGAGGACAGGGTACCAGAAGATGAAGAGGTACCTCTGAGTAATGCTGATGTTATTACTTAAGAAATTTTTTAAAAAAAGGAAGAACTGAAGTGGTGGTTCATCAACTGTGTTAGAGCCTTTGGAGAAAAATGGTCGGACGGGTCATTCCCGTTCTAAGCCTCCACCACGAAGTGGTGATTTGTTAGCAGAAGAGATGCTGCTGCTTTTTTTTCCTCCAAACTTCCGCTTATAAATCTATGGTTGCGGTATGTTCATTATTGATTTAAAGTAACTTTATCCTATATTAGTACGCCTTGATTACAAAATCTGACTATTATATTTTATTTCAAACTTTTCTGCTGGACGCTCTAAGATTTGTGAGAGTTTGCTGCTTGTTGGTGAACAGGTTGACAAATTCTTAGTGAGAAGGAGCATCAGGCTATGAAGATCTCGCTTGAAGTAGCCGAGAAGCTTGCGCAAGCTACTGAAATTGAAGCCAATAAGCTCTACTTTGAGTTAGCAGAGTTGGGGACTAAGGATCCTGCTTTACCCAGTTATCCTCAATTTCTTGCCAACTATCTATTCAAGACAAAGTCCTTTTTCAATATTTTGGAAGAATTGTCTAGTTTTGCTCATAATATCGGTTGGTACGAAGCTTTAGTGGAGTTGCGGAAGTTGATCCCTACTCTGAAGGTGAAGAAATTGTCCACTGGCTAAGTATGAGGAGATACTGAAGTAGCAGAAGACTATTCTCAATAATTAATTTATCTGTAAAATATCTCATGGAGGACATCATTATGCCTTGCTATCACATATCGCTGGTCTTCCCTCTTTGCCTTTTATTTCAGAGCTGCAAGGTTGCCAAGTTGATTATCTTGCTAGCCTTTCATTTGCTTCTCCTGATCCAAAAAATAATCTTTTAACCCAGAGGTGAATGAAATCACGTAGAATCCAGCTCAGAATGCAAACAGAGAAGAGTCTGCTCTTGCTATTCACCATACGTTTGCCTCTCATTCTAATGTTAGTTAATGGCTTAATTTAAGAATATTTGAATTTATGTTTGTAACGTATAATGACACTTTTAATGTATTTATGTACCTAGTTATATGTGAATTTGTTATCCTAATTCAAAATTTTCAATTTTTTGTATATTTATTTATATGCATGGATTTAATATTTTGATCGACTATATTTTTTTTAAATCTTCATGATATATTGGTTTCTGGTTTTCGTTCTGAGCGATGTCTCCAACTTATATATCCCAATTCTTATCTCCCTACTAGATTGATTGAGGCTGCCACTTCATTGTCCTTGGAATATTTTGAGTTGCTCTCTAGAGATCATTTTTCAAGTGTTAGGAGTTCTGCTCTGGACTCTATTCCATTTTGGCTTGGATGACGTGTTCCTTCTTCTTCACCATCCTTATCCTCTCCTATGAGTTGTCCTTATAGTAATTTTGTACTTGATGGTTACAATATTTAATCCCTAGAAAAGAATATTGTTTGCAGTTTAGTTGATCTCGAATCTATTTGTACGTATGTGCGTTCACTCAATCTTCCTAATCACGTTTAGGAGTGGGCTCTGTCGTTGGGTGTTCATCTCAATTATATGCTATTAAGCATTAACAATCTGGAGCTTTGATGGGAAAAGACCATAAGTGAGTCACAAGAGTATATTCGTGAGTGGAATGAGTTCTATGCCGAACAGAATTGTCTTATTCAGCAATAGCAGCTAAGCTTGGTTAAAATGATTCATCAGCAAGAAGAAGCAAAGAATTTTTCTACGATTAAAGCACATGAAGCTTGTCAAAAGACTGTAATCATAGACAAGCAACATTATTGTATTGACTAATGATTGGATTAAATGAAGAAGGAGGAGGAAGAATGTGATCATCTTTTCGCTTGTTCTTTAGGATGGAAAAGAAGGTTGGATGAACAGTTCAGTGTGAATACTCATCTGCGTAATTAGAATGATCACCTTCGTGCTGAGTGCGATTACCTTGACTCATGCGTGCATTAACTTGAACATGTTTGTGTTGACTAAAAAGATAACTGAATGCCTTTTCGCAGAGTCCCGTGGTCCTTCTAACCACGAGGATCTCACTTTGAATATTATTGGGAAGATGATTAATCTATCCGAATCTATTTGGTCACACATTCGTCAAATATAGGAGGAGAAAGTAACTTGAAGACTTTGAATAAAAGTTATCATGACATTGTTGACCTCATGAGTATTCAACTTGATCGCAAAGAATTTAGTCCTTTAACTTACTACAAGGTGCACTATGCGAAGTATCTTGATCGTATGGAGCGAAGTGGTTGAACCTGCTATCCTGCCTACATGCATATGAAATAGCGTTATGAACATATTTTTTCTGAGGAGGAATATCAAGCTAAGGAATCCCATAGCTCTGTTAGTTCTTCTTCTGCAGGGCTATCTCGCGGAAGGCATAGATAATTAACTTTTTTTATGTAATAATTTGTTTCTACAAATGCTTCAAATACTATCCATGTATTCATATTTTTTGTTACCTTTTTGAATTTAATTCATTTTCTCTTGACTAATAAAAAATGTTATATTACTTATTTCCAATGTGTTTGCATTTGTGCATTTGTGCCTTTGTATTCCTGTTTGCAAGATCTATAGCTTGGGAGATTTAGGCTATGAACCTTTATTTTGTGAAGCTGCAAGATCTATTTCTTACTTTTGTCGCTTTCTTTTACAGGCAGGCGAGCCTTCTTTGTAAGACCTATAGCTTGAAAAATTAAGGTTGTAAAATTTTATTGTGTGAAGCTGCAAGATTTATTTCTTGCTTTTGTCATTGTTTTTATTAGCACGTGAGCCTTTTTGCACGATCTATTGTTTGCAAGATTAAGGTTGTAAACTTGTATTGTGTGAAGTAGAAAGATATATTTCTTGCTTTTGTCACTTTTTTTGAGGGCATGTAAGCTCTTTAGTAAGATCTATAGCTTGCAAGATTAGGGCTGTAACCTTGTATCGTGCGAAGCTGCAGGATCTATTGCTTACTTTTGTCTTTTTTTTGTAGGCATATGTGTTTTTGTTCTCGACTCTCTTCTTTTCCAGCTTGATTCCATTTACTATCACGTTTTGATTCGTGGTCTTATGTCTACTACTATCCTTGCAAATTTCCTTCAAATATCTACCACCCTTATAGATGGTCCTTTACAAGATTATGCCAAAGTGCTCACGAGAAACTTATTAGTGAGATCACAAAATTGGATCTAGATGTTTGTGAGGACAAAGTGTCCATTAGATCCAATTAAGTCTACGAAACTCGGGATTTAGATAAATAATCCAACGGTCATCCAAACTCTTCGTAATGTAAACCTAACCAAAAATAGAAACAAACCATACAAAACATGATAATAAATGTGTAAAATACATTGTTTAACACATTCATTTAGGTATATATCAACCCATTTGCATAGTCTTCCAACCTCTGCCACTTAATGTCACCTGTGAGCTGAAGAGCGACATTGATCCAATGCTTGCCAAATTTCCATGGGATGACTGGAAAGGATCCCATAACACCCCTCAGAGTTTCATGTAGTTTTCTCCAATATGAAACCACTGGGGATGTCGGAGGAGGATCACAATCTAATGTCATTTCCTTTTTTGCTGCGAGATGTGGCTAAGGATGGGTTCTATTACCTCTCACCGGGCTGCATCACTTCATGGATGGATATGAAGTGTATATTTCTTGAGAAATACTTCCTAGCTTTGATGAATGTGGATTTTAAGAAGCAACTCTCTAGTATTTTGCAAGTCCCGAACAAATCCTTGTTTGAGCAATGGGAGAGATTCAAGCGTCTATTGGCTAGTTGTTTATCATCCATTCAAGGAAGGAGGCCTTGTCTATTACTTCTTTGAAGTCCTATACGATAAAATATGTAGGATGTAATGATTCAATAGAAAATAAAAGCCCCAAATGTGCGATGACACTGTTCGAGGAGATCGCTAACAGTACAAGGCATTTTGGGACCAAATACTGTGTGAATACTTTAGAGGAGCTTACTAATTCTTTCAATCTTGAGGAACAATCCCAAGCACTTACTTCCATGATGAAAGAGTTAGGGAGGACGGAAAAAATGAAGGTGTGCGAAATTCCAAATTCAGATCACCCGACCGACACATGTCTGCAAGTGGTAGATAGTTTCAAGGAGGTAAAGGCCATAGAGTTCAATTGAGGGAATATGCAGTTTGCTAGAGGGAAACAACAAGAGTTCCCAGGGAACCAAGGCAGAATTTGAAAAGAACCTTATGTAAAATCGTTTAATCCCCAATATCGTGACCACCCAAACTTCCGGTGGTGCAAGGACAACCAAGGGTACAATCGATGTGGACAACCTCAACCTTACTCGAGGGGAGAAGAGCCTTCTAACACCAATGCACCATTGTATAAGTCGGACTAAAAGAAGATTCTTGAGGAAATCGCATAATTGGAAATGAAGATTAATTTATTCACGGAGCGAAACAGAAGGGAAATTGAGGAACTAGGTACAAGAGTCTTATAAAGTATGAAAAACCTTGAAGTGAAAGTTGGTCAACTTGTCACTTTAGTGAGCCAGCTTGAAGCTAGGGATTCCAGAGAGCTACCATCCCAACCCAAGGTGAATCTACGCAATGTGAGTGCCTTAAAATTGAGAAGCGGAAAAGAGGTACAAAATGCTGGGAAAGAGATCGTGCAAGAGGACAAAATATTTGTGGAAAGAACAAGACTAATCTTGAAGAAGAAGAGATGGTAGTTGAGAAGGAGCCCTCAAAGGGGCTCTCCACCACTGTGGCAAGGGTCAGCCTTTGGCATTGTACCCTATAACTCTACAGGAAGGGCCGAAGGTGGTATCCAACAAAGATAAAATCCATCAAGTCTTGAAAAAGGTTGAGGTTAGCATTCCAATTATTGATGTCATTGAAAAAAAATCCCTCGTATGCTAAATTTTTGAAAAATGCTTGCACTAAGAGAAAGATAAAACTAGTTACACCCTATGTCCTAGATTAAACTGCACGGAATTTTTTTCACGGTCTCCAACACACACGTTTAACCGACATTACATTTAACTACGCATAATATAGAAAAAGTTACTTTTTAAAAACTACTTGTTATGACGAATCCAGCAATCTCTCACATACACCAATATTATTGTTTATATATATACATAAATATGTAGACAATTTATTCTTCTTATGACCAAATCTTTGATTTTGTGAAATTTAATCTGGGACAGAGGGAGTGGAAAAATAGGTCAACTGAAAATAGAGGGAGTAACCACTGTAGCTCACAAGAATGTTCCTCAGAAGTGTGATATTCCCATAATGTTTTCAATCCCCATTTCTCTAGGAGGAAAGTTGGTTGAAAATGCTATGATTGACTTAGGTGGCTCTATCATTGTTATCTTATTTAGCCAATATGAGAATCTTGACATAGGTGAAGTTAGGGATACTAGGGTGATTGTCTAACTACTCGATCACTCCCAAGCTAGCCCTAGGGGGAGAGTTAGTGATGTTATGGTTAGGGTGGGTAATCTAGCATTCTCAGTGGATTTCTATGTCCTTGATATAGTGCACGATGGAGGTGCACCCCCAATTTTATTGGGGTGGCTATTCTTTAAAACATAAAGTATAAAATTGATGTCTGTTTGGGAACACTAACCCCAGGGGATGATGTTGACAAAGTTGGTTTTAAAATTTATAAATTCAAGCATGAACCACCTACTTCTTCTCATACTTGCAAAGGCATAACCTTATGTGGTGAAATGGTTCAATGTGATGATTATTGCATCATTGATGATGATGAGTACATAGACTATGATATTGATGAGAGAAAGAGTGCTTTGAGCTTTGATTGTGATAATAATGTTGATAACACTTATGTCATGTGTGAGTTTAGTGATAATCTTTCTATTATAGATTTTGTGGTCAGTAACATGCAGCGGTTGGTGGAAAGCAGTGAGAACTTAAAACCTCCTCAGCCACTTCCTAAATCCTAGGAAATGGCTAATGGATTAACATTAGCTTAGGTTAGTGACTGTGATTGTGATTGTGATTGTGATTGTGATAATGTGCTACTCACTATTAAAACCATTCACGTTCTTTTTTCTTTGTATGATAACTTTGATTATACAAATGTTTGTGACTAATAATGTTTGTATTCTAAGTGCGAACACAAACATGTAGCGAAGAGGGAAGTGGGTTAAGGAATTTAAACATCATAAACTCCTTCCTACTCCCAAAATTGGCAAAAATGTGTCAACCATCTTGAAAGATGAATGTGTTTGGTATGGATCACCTAAGGTAATAGGTAATCTTAAATTGATGGGAAGACCCGTCCATAGGGACATGGTTATGGGTGGAGTTGCAGATGGTGATTCCAGAGACCTGCCGGTTAATTTTTCTTAGCTTCTAAAATTAATTAAAAATAAGTTGTGAGGATGACAATAAATAAATTATGTTTTTATTATGCCTTCGTTTGTTTTGAAAATTTGTTTGTGTGATTTTTGGAAAATGTTTGTCAAATTGGAGATATTTTAAGGATTTTTAGTAATCAATTTTTTTGCTATAAGAGTATTATACTTGGTTTTTGTGTTTTTGGGTGCATGAATTTTACGACATGCCACAAGCATAGAACAAGTCATTCAAGCGGCATAGGCTATACCATATGAATGATGCCCATGTCGTCCAGACCAGCCAATCAAATTACATGGCCTTCCTATTTAAACCTTCGGCCCTTCTTCATTTTTTTAGAACTTGTCAAGAACAAACCCTCATCTAAACCTAAAATCCCCACATCGTCATCATTTCACAATGAAAATCCACAAAACTTGTCCCACAATCTTCCCCTTCCAAAATCCACACAAAACCTAGTGATAATTACCCCCCATAAACAACAAAAAATTAACCAATTTAAGAAAAAGAGGTTCAGCCCTTCTTTGATTTTTTCTCTCTCAAAATTCGAAGGTTTTCTACTTCTGGGTATTAGAGATTGCTAAGATTTTCTTTAAGAGGAGTTCCGCACACTCTACAGCTCTCAATTAATCAAATTCCATCATCGACCACTGCATAAGTACCACGGCAGAACTATACAGTTGTGAAGTTGAAATATTTTATTTTTTTGAAGTTTTTATATATATCATGTTTAGGACTTCTTAAGTGGTTTGTGTGTGATTCTTGAAGTTGCATATTTTTATGGGAAAGTTTTAGTGTGGGTGGTTTGTTAGAGACTTTGTTTGGCTATTAATATATTACTAATGCATGTATGCTTGTTCTTGTTGTTAATATGTCGAGGCAAAGAGCTAGTAAAACTTTCATGGGTTTACGCACACTCTATGTGGAACACCAGGAGCGATGAGAGTGTCGTTTGGGATGCCCCATCCTGGAGACTAAGTTTGTGGATGAGTAGGTCCTTAAAGACCCCAAGCTCTACGAACTAGTCAATGCCATCTTGAAGAGGGTCAGTTTGAAGGACTTCACGAAGAAGTTGCCCCCTACATACACTAGGTACACACTAAAGTTCCTCACTACCATCAAGATGTCGGTCGATAGACTGGGCAAAAACTGGCTAGATTCCACCTGGAGGATGAAACCCTTTCTATAACCTTTAAGGAGGTTTCCACGTGCTTTGGGTGGAAGTGCATGATTAGGGTGGATGGCCACACTGAGGATCATTAGGTTTTGATGTTGGTATGTTCTGGTCTCCTATTAACAGTTGGCCACGGGTGAAGGCGAGCAAGAAGAACGATTCATATAGTACATCTTTAACTATAGTGGTAATGTGCCATGAAGAGGCCACCACTTCAACCGAGTGGGATAGTAGGATTTGGTAAATGATTTCCACGGGGCGAGGTTGCCTGATCTCGTGGAGTACTTCATCTCCCAATGTTGTGATATTTCCATGAGGGCGGTAGAAAAGATAGTATTTGGGGGCAGTATATCAATTCTGGCTACTCATTCAGCCTCCCGATGGAGGACGGTATGTGGGAAAACCCAAATACTCTGTACAACCTCAGCTTCTGAGCTTTGGTAGCGGTGAAAATGATTCATTTGGAGGCTGGGCTGATCTACTGGTGCTACAAAGGCGCCAACTTCATGAGATTCCCCAGGCTGCGAGGACCAGACATAGATTGTCGTTCATACTTCAGGATCTTTCATACTCCCAGATCAGGGTGTCAGAGTAATCGTTGGAGAACCCCATATTGTGAAATATTATGAGAAGATAGAAGAAAACGATATTGTTCCAATGGACGAGGACCAGGTTCAACCGTAGCCAGCACAACCATCCCCATTGACACCAGCTCATTCAACCACCTTCTGTGATTTCTCAGTTTACACCAACTCACCCAGTTGAGCAGCTGTTTATACCACCACCTTTAATGGGGCCAATTGACATTCAGGTGGAACACTATCATTCTTTGGGTCACAGTTCTCAAGGTTCCAAGGAGCTATATAGACACAACATCTCTCACCACACACACTTGATGAGACGTCAAATGCATGTATTTTCCGAAGCATTTAACATCTCTTTTGTTATCTTTTTGTTGGAAAATTTCTAG
>JAULKK010290665.1:0-13404 GCA_032355705.1 Rubia peregrina
AGAAATATTACATAAAATACTTAAATAATAAAAACTGATCTAGTCCGACCAATTATTACAATTTGGAAATCAAAATATTGATCTAGTCTGACCAATTATTACTGATAGAAAATCGAGATATTGATCTAGTCTGAGCAATTATTACTAACAGAATACAAGTTAAAAATGAAAAATCAGAAAATATGGATGGCGAAACCATATCGTCATCCTAATTTTGACCACCCAAATGATGGTAAAGATGTTCCGTAAGTCATTTCTCAATTGGTTATGTTTACATTTGTTGTGCACTTCTCTCTAATTTTGCCTAAAATTCGGCATATTAGCATGTCACTTTGCGTTATAATTCGAGGGAGAGTCGTCGATTTGGTCATAATCACTGGTTGAACCTGCAAGCCATATGTATCTCTTTCAACTTCGACTATTATGTTGTGCAGTATGATGTAAGCTATAATAATGTTCCCCAATGTTTCTATATTCTAGTATCAGGCTGGGTTGCGGATCACGGAGAACCGGGCTTGTAAAATACTGAAAGCACGTTCGACGTCTTTCAGGTAGCTCTCTTGACACTTTGTAAAAAGTTATTTCTTGGGGTCAATCAGAGTTGTATACGCGGGCATGAAGGTTGCCCACTTCGGATAAATTCCATCTGTAAGATAGTACCCATGATCGTAGGTGCGACCATTGACTTCATAAGGAAAATGTGTTCTTCACATACGTCATCAAACAAGGGTAACTTGTCCAAGATGTTAATATCATTGTTTGACCCCACCATACCAAAAAACACATGCCAGATCTATGTATCGTATGAGGCCACTGCTTCCAAAATAATTGAGGCGCGTCCACTTCTACCCTGAAACCAACCTTTCCATCCCACGAGACATTTTTTCCATTCCCAATGCATGCAATCAATACTACTAAGCATACCTGGAAATCCACGCCCACGCGCTACATGCATCAGGCGTGCAATATCCTCCTGATTTGTTGATTTGAGGTATGTTGGACGGTACACGACAATTATTGCTTTCACAAAATGAGACAACATTTTTCTGATCGTTGTTTTGCCCATCTGTAAGCATTCATCCAGTTGGTCGAATGCACAACCATATGCCAAATGGCGCATGTCCACCGTGCACTTATGGAGTGGGGAGAATCATTCATAACAGCAAGCATCAGGTCTTTGCACGAATTAGGGATCGTGGTTTGTGACATCTTCGAGTATAAGTTGGAAAACATGTTGTCGCATACGAAACCTAGTACAAAAATGTTGATCATCGTACATTCTCTCAGGAGGTTGAGCAAAATATTGTCTCTGGAGGACTTCCTGTGCTTGGGCACGGTGTCTCTTAATATGATTCCCTGTTTTCTTCTGTACGGTTGGAGAAGTTTGAGAACTCTTATCCTCAATAGCTACGTACCATTGTCTTACCATTTCCGGGAACATCATAGGTTGGTGTGCTTGATGATTCTCCAAAGTGAAGATCATTGTCGTTGTTTGGGGAATTAGAGGATGACATGGTTGTGTAGAAGAAGAAAGGTAAACAATTTTTGGGTTGGAAATGGAAGGTAAATGAATGTCCCCTTTATATAGAACATGAAATTTGACAACCCCATTAATTTTGTCTAGCGGAAAATTTGATGTGATGAATGAATGCAGTCCACATGAATGGATGAGACGTGTCAATGACAACCCCATTAATTTTTTCTAGTGAATGATTTGAAGTGATGAATGAATGCATCCCATGTGAACGGATGATACGTGTCAATGAAAACCCCATTTATTTTGTCTAGTGGAAGATTTGAAGTGCTGAATGAATGCAACCCATGTGAACGGATGTGACGTGTCAATGACAACCCCATTAATTTTGTCCAACGGAAGATTTGAAGTTATGAATGAATGCAGCCCACGTGAACGGATGAGACGTGTCAATGACAACCCCATAAATTTTATCTAGTGAAAGATTTGAAGTGATGAATGAATGTTGGCCACGTGAACGGATGAGACGTGTCAATGACAACCCCATTAATTTTGTCCAACGGAAAATTTGAAGTGATGAATGAATTCAACCAAATATTACAACTATGAAAATTGAAACAAAACATAGACAACTTAAAAATCGATCTAGTCTGAACAATTATAATGAAAGGTAATGGAAAACGTGTGATCTAGTCTGACCAATTATTAAAAATATGCAATTACAATCACTATTGATTGTAGACTACCTCCATTAATTTATCACGGAAAGCCATCTGCTCTGGGTCAAATCTTGTTGTTGCATTAGAGTATTAAGGAGTCTAGTGTTAGCTATCTTTTGTTCACGCTCCGATTGGATTTGGACGAACTCTCATTGCTCTATGTTATACTCCCATTTCTCTCTCTCATTTTCCACAACCTTTTTAGCATATTTAGCAGCATCTCCGATTGTGGACTGGAATTACATTAGTTTGGATTCTTTTAATTGTTCATCATCCATTGTTCTTCGCATTGCCTTTCCATTTCCCCTTACCTTGCATTTAGTTGTTTTGACTCCAATCAGCCTGGATGGATATTGCATTGTGCTAGCATCGTCGCTACTACGGGCCGTTGATGACACCCGTGGCATATATTCCTTTCCATCAGATTCCTTTGGGCCATATTGTGCTATGAATTTAGGGCTATCCTTGCACGTATTATAGCAATGAAAGAATAGAATTTTTAACCTCTATTTTCATCTGCAAAAAAGTTCATGGCCCATGACTTTATATCTCCTTGGCTAGACCCACTCCTGCTTCTACTGAAGTGGCATCTGGCCTTACTTTCACATCCCACATATTTCGCGATATCGTTAGAAATTGTTTACCACCGACACTTGCACGATTTCATTGACTGGTTGGATTTCGCATACTCATTCACCTTGTCCATAATTTTAGACCAAAACACACCAGCATTCTGACCCGTACCCACAACACAATCGGTTGAATGCTTGAACCATGCCCCCGACAAGAATGTTATCATTATCTACACTCCATTTGTCCCGGCTAACTTTCTTCTTCACAGCCTTACTCCCGGACAAAGGTGTTGTTTCATCGATGTCCTCACCTACATCATTTCCTGGATGAATAAATTAATTTGTCCCTTGTAAAACAAATGTCAAACATATTCGAATTGAATATTAAATGAGGGGAAACATAATTGAATGAGATGGAACATATTAAATAGTAAATAGATGACAGACAATGTAAATATCAAACATATTCTAATTAGTAAATATCAAAGATATTCTAATTAGTAAATGGGATGGAACAGAGTAAATGAATGAGAGGCAACATAAATATCCAACATATTCTTATTAAATATTAAATGAGATGGAACATATTAAATATACTAATTTTATATGAACAGTAAATAGAGAGGCAATGTAAACGATTTAAATATACCATATTACTAAAAAATAAAAAATTACATATATTAATTTACATATTTTTAATCAATTGAATAATATAAACTAGATTCTTCATAATTAAAATATGAAACATTAGAATAGGGCTTACCTTCCGGAACATCGTGAATGAAAAATTGTCGCCCATGTTCACCACTAAAATTTTGACCCGGTGAAACCCGATCTCTTTGGCTTAAAAAGGTTCCCGATTCGTTTATAGCATCAAGATGTGGAGAAGAAAAAATTTCACTAAAATGATTCGGGTAAGACTTTTGGAATTGGACGTTTGGATTTTGGGAAGAGTAGTTTAGGTGAGGGGAGTTCATGTATGCATTTTGGGAAGACTGGTATTGACTTTGGAAATTCATGTATGGACGTTGGGAATTCATAGAGAAATTGGGAGGGATTCTTGTAGAATTTTCATTAAATTCTGAATTTGGAAAAAATGGATGGAAATTCATATTTTGCGAATAATTTGGAATTGCCTTATCTTTCCCCTTCGACATTCTTCATGAATCCATCACAAAAAAAGGTGGAAATGAAAGTGATAATTGGAGGAAAAAAATTAGTGGATGAAACAATTAGGTAGAAGTATTGTAATTAGAAGTGGTGTGATGAAATAGGTTGAAATCAGCTCCATTTATGGGTAAAAATGTTGGGGGAGATAGTACAAAAAATCAAAATTTTAATTGCGGAAGTTTTTTTTAAAATTTGATTTTAAAAATATATAGTTGGGACACGTGTCACCCTGTGAGTGGGACATGTGTCCCATTAAAAAATTTCAGGGGGAAGTAGCTGTTGCATGGGGGACATGTGTCCCTCTGTGACTCACCCACTTGTCCCCCATGTTTGAAAAATCGGGCGGTTGGGAAAAGTAGTCATTGCAGACATGTGCCCCTATCAATTTTTAAAAAAATAGGGGCTGGGTAAGTGGGACACGTGGCCTAGCGACAGGACGCCAAGTGTCCCGGGTGGGGAAAAATAAAAGGGGCCGTTCTGACATGAAGGTTTCTTGACCGACCTCTTGCATGTAGACCAAAGAGTGGTCTCTTATAGAGACCACCACTGTGGACATTTTCGGTCTTTAAGATACCACCACTACACATGCTCTAGGCCTCGTATACTAGGCTACCAGCTATTTGATGATTTGTTCCTATGACTAACTCAATTCCCGCCTTTCTCCTCATTCTAATTATCTGTACTCGTGCATAGGGGTGGAAAAATAGACTCATAACCCACAGGTCAAGTGGGTTGTCTATTGTTAAACCCGAGTGGGTAGGGGTAAAATGGATAATGGGTAATGGGTAAAATGGGTAATGGGTCAAGTGGGTAGTTAAAAATATGGGTTGGGTGGGTTTGTGGGTTGACCGCAGGTTTACCCATATGGGTTGGTACATAAACCCATATGGGTTCTTGTGTGGGTTGAAACCTGCGAGTTTACCCAATTTTTACCCGTGGGTTAAATGATATTCAACCCAAAGGTTGAGCGGGTTTCAACCCGACCCATTTTCATCCAACCCATTTTGACCCATTATAAAATGGGTTGAAAGGGGGTCATACCCATTTTACCCAACCCATATTTGACCCGCCCATCCCATCCATTTGACACTCCTACTCGTGCACCAAGAGGCACAAGAAATAAACCATGAACATTTCAAAGGACCACTGTCTATAAAAGAGGTCCAATTTCTTATTAATTAGTCATTTTATAGGATTAGTTAAACTTTGTCTCTAAGCTATATTCCTACTTTGCATGTTATTTTCATTTATGGATTAGTAATGTAGTAAAACTGTTCATCCCCTGCTGAAATTATGGTTGTTGATGCGGGAATAGGCACCTCCGATCCAATCCAATCTTGAATTTTGACTGTTCAACCCAGGGTGGTAGGACAAGACCTTACATTTTGACTATTCAATCTATCGAACCCCTCGATGGAATCCTAATGTCCTCGTTGAAATGATGAAAGGGAAGTATGTGATCCCTGAGGGGTATGCGTGAGTATGTAGAATGTCTTCAAGGACCAGAACCTCTGGATGTTAAGATATACCATCCCAAAATAAAAGGCACGAAACCCTTTGTTTGGCCCGAGTGGATTTACGAGGATATTTACGCTTCTATGAACCATCAAGATTTTGTTGAGACTAATCAGAGTAAACTTGCATCCCCAAATGATAAGAGGAAAGGGGGAAACGACTGGCCTTTGCACCCTGAGCTTTCTCATCCTTCGATCCCTTCTTAGGATACCCCTATCGAAGAGGCGATCTTTTCAGATACTTTTGAAGGTCTTTGAGATGATACTCTTTAAGTTTAAATTTCTCTTCTTTATCAAAATGTAACTTGTTTGTTCTTTATATAGTGGGCAGCACAGATAAATTTGTGAATGAGCTCGAGCAGAACATAGCTCTTTGTCCTAGGGAAAATGCGAGGCAACCTTCCCCTGTACATGAGATCCTTTCAAAGAGACCGAGAACCGAGATCGTCGATGTTTTTGAGGGTCCTAATCTCATTTCCTCGCATGATCCAGTTGACAAGGATGGTCTACCTTTGGGGTTTCTCGGGGAGCTTAGTGGCGATCCCTTAGTACGTTATTGTCCTTTCTTCTTTGGTTTAATATTTGTCACTCTAATCTAATCCCACCTTTTTTTTCCTGAGGTAGTTACAGCTATTCAATCAGCCATGCAATCAACAACTAGCCAGTTTCTTCCTTTCTTCAAGGCCCTATCGAGGATGCAGTTGAAATTGCTCGTCGAGATGAGAGGTCAAAGGTATAGAAGGAAATCGATGACCTGCAAGAGAATATGAAGAGGATGAAAGACAGGAAAATGTGTTTCTCTAAGAAATGCTCTCCTGAAGCTGAGCAAGCGATGTTGGAATGCTACACTAACAAACTAATGGGTTATCAGAATATGTATGATTTCTTCATAGATCTCCTGACGATTTCGAAACAATAGGGACACTTAGAAGTCATCGGCTCGGTATCTGAGCACCTTTATGCTGAGCAAGCTGAGGCTTTTCAAGAGTACGTCATCGAAGATGGTAGGTGAAGATCAGTTCGAAGTGGGTCGAAGCTACCAGCCCTGGTAGGTTCCAATTTGAGCTTATTCACTAAGTGAAGAGGGCATGTAAGTTTTATATAGCTGAGGATCTTCAGAAGACTAACAAGTCAGTTGTGTCTTCGAAGGCTGGGGAGGTGCTCAGACTGGCTCTTCTAAGGAGAAAGATGGACAGACCAACAATGCCTATGCAAATAGAGATACGGAGACTGCCATGCCTCATGAGGAAACCAATCCTTGCTTAGGGAATGAGGAAAGAGATGTGTGAGTTTTTCCTTGCTCCTAACTTGTAACGCCTATGAACTATCACATCCTAGATTATAATATATATCAGATATTTTGATAGATCTTTTTTTATTTAAGCATTTGACTTGTATCATTTATTCTTTATAGAATTTTCTTCTAAGAGATGAGCTGGAGAGGTCCACTCAAGAGTTATCTAGGGTTAGAGCAGATTTTTCGAAAACCCTTACCTAACTAACTCGATTAAATGATGATTTATCCAAAGAAAATAAAGAGCTATCCTCATGGCATGATGGAAGCCATTATTTGATTAAGGATCTTCTTAGCAAGGCACAAAGGGATAAAAGAACTGGTCGAACCTCTGTTGGCCTTGCTATAGTGGATGAACCCTACAGTGGTACTGAGATGGATCCTCAAAATCCAGTACGGGAGATAATGAGCGAATATGCCAGCTTATATAGCTGTCTCACTGATGCTATGTTTTGTCGTACTTTGAGTCTAAGGAGGGATATCACATACTATCAAGATGAGATTAAAAGTATCGAATCCCAGGTCAATGAGGTAGTGAAATGTAACAAGCACCATAGCGAAGAGACACTTCGCTTACAGAAGGTAATTGATAGCGATGCCCAACTCTATCAGAGCTTGTGATTCAGAACTCCCAGATTCTATGTCAGGTGTCAGAACAAACTGTACCATCAAAGCCTTCTTTGATAGTCTTCGAGCATACGGGTTGTCTCATGGTGTTCTCGATATGAGTCTCATTGAATGATCTTGAACAAGATATGCTGGATAAGGGTATAGATTGGGAGCCTGCCTATTACGACGTGTATGACACCATCCATGAGTTGCTAGAGCGTCTCCGGTCCCAAACTAGTTCCTCAAAGGGAAATTCATTGAAAAATCCTTCGCAGGTGATCCCCCAAATAGGAAACATTCCACGAGATCTTCAAAGGGGAAAACTCAGCCCAAAAATAAGCCTTAACCTAAGAGTAAGTTGCGTGAATCTCATCCTGGTGGTAGTCCTCGAATAGCTAAGCTTTTGAAAAAACTACTCGAGCTGAGCATGTGGGAGAGACCATATATCGGCTCGTGTCAAAGAGGACATCAAAAATATTCCCACAGTAACTTATGGAAATAATGGTCATCAGCCAATATATGATGAGGAGGCTTTAACACCTTTTGTAGATTTAATACCCCGGTGAAAGCGACATGCCCATCACACCACTAAGTCTTCAGAGGGTGAGATCAATCGTCTATTTAGGATTGTGACTGGATTGAAGCCTGAAAATGTGGAGTGTTCTAGTAAATTTTTTGTAAATTATTGTTCATAAACTGCTTGTCGTATATTTAGGAGAAAATAACTGCTCATCGAGTTCATGTTCTGTAAAACTCCCATCGTATGAATTTAAAAAAAGTCAAGATTATTTTTTTATTCACCATCTTAAAAAGCTTTTTGATTAATGAAAGATTATAAAATATTTGGTTTTGTAATTTAAAAATGCTTGATCACTTAAGAGAAAATTTCTCGATCACTTAAGAGTGAATAATTCGATTGCTTTAGGGTGAATATCTCGATCGCTGAAGAGTGAGTATTTAGATCGCTTAAGAGTGAATGTTTGATCACTTAAGAGCGAATTTTCGATCGCTTAAGAGAGAATATAATTATTTTGAAAAGGTATCAAAGTTAATTTCATTAAGTCATCCAATTGCTGGGTAGGGATATACATTACTTCACATCCTTTCCACTTAGCACAAAGTTTTCTATCTCATAGCTGGTGGTATTGCCAAAGGTTGGTTATGTTCCACCTCCTTGGTATACGGTACCCATCCATTGTTACAAATGTATGGCTTCTACCTGGGTGAAATTCATGAATATAATAGGGTCATTCCCAATTCGAGGCTAGCTTGCCTTTTAATTTCTGGTAGCTTTTCTCATACTTTCTCATTATGAGGTTTCCTATGCCAAATTGAACTCTTTTCATCCTTCGATCATGGTATTACTTGACCTTATCCTTGAACTTGGCCTCTCTGATAGAAGCCAAGGCCATTCTTTCCTCCACCAGGTCAAGGTCCAAAAGGTGGTTGTCATTATTACCTTCTTCCGCTACTAGCATCCTCGGCCTTGGAACACCAATTTCTTCCAGAATTACCGCCTCTGAGCCAAAAAAAAGTCTGTAAGGGGTATCCCCTATGCCAAATTATTTAGTTGTTCGTTATGCCCATAGCACACTAGGAAACTCATCGATCCAATTACTAGCAGCTCCCTCCAACCTTGCTTTTTAATACCCTTAACTAGGGTACGATTAGTAACTTCGACTTGAACATTGGCCTGCGGGTGGTATACTGACATCACCTTCAACTTAAGTTTGAACTCCTCTCACCAGCTCTTAAATGGGTCATTTGGGAAGCTGGTTCTGATGTCAGTAATGAATGCTCTGGGAATATCAAAATGACAAATAATATTTTTACAACTGAACGAGACAACAGACTTCCCCTGATTTCTCAGCTTCGACCCACTTAGTAAAGTAGTCAATCGCCACAATAAGTTATTTAAATCTCCCAGTAGCTTCAGAGAAGGTCTAACCAAGTCGATTCCTTATTTGTCGAAAGGCCATGAAGTATGTATGTTGATCCTTTCCTTCTGGGGAATGTGGATTATTGGTGCATGTTTTTGGCAGTGGTTGCAAGCATGAATATACCGGTTTGCATCATTAAATATTGTTGGCCAATAATACCCTGCCCTGATCATTCTCATTGCCACCGAACATGACCCTTGATTGCTACCACAAATACCTTCATGAGCTGCCTGTATCAGATACCAGGCATTATAGGGTGTGACACATCGAAGTAGGGGAAGGAAATATCCTCTCCGTTATAAAGTCCCCTCATGTATAACAAATCTGGGTGCTTTGAGTCAGATTTTTTTTGGCTTCGATAGGGTATTCTGGGAGTGTTCCATCTTGCAAGTACCTGACAATTGGGGTCATCTAGGTTTGTCCTTCATCAATCACCACCACAATTAGCTCCTCGAAACTTCGATGATATAGAGTCTCAAAAAGTACTCGCTTTTGGGACAATTTCCCTAAGTGTGAGGAAGCCAACTTGCTTAGAGCATATGCCTTGTGATTTTCTTCCCTGGGCACTTGAGAAAGCGTGTACGATCGAAAACACTTTAACAGGGGCTTAACCAACTCTATATACCATTGTAAGCTAACCTCTCTGGTTTCATATACCCCATTGACTTGACTCACCACGATATGCGAATCACTGAATATGTCCACTTATTTCACCTACATTTCCTTAGCCAAACAAAAACCAATTATCAAGGCCTCATATTCGGCCTCGTTGGTGGCTTTGAATTTGAAGTGCAAAACATAGGGGTAGTCTTTACCATCGGGGATAGTAAGAAGCACCCCTGCTCCACTTCCCCTCGAATGTGATGACCCATCTACAAACAACTTTCACACCCCTTCCTTTGCAACTTCACATTCCCCTTCGATTACTCTTGTGGTTTCCACAAGAAAACCAGCCAAGGCTTGCCCTTTGATCACTGCTCTAGGCTGGAACCTTATATCATGCTCCCCTAATTTCACAGCCCATTTCATCATTCTCTTGGAAGACTCTGGTTTTTGGAGTATCTGCCTGATAGGATTATTAGTGAGCAAGACTATGGTATGACCTTTGCAGTAAGGTCGTAGTCTTTGAGCTGTGTGTACAAGTTCCAAAATCAACCTTTCAACAGCTATATATCTCATCTACAGGCCATGCAAACATCTTTTGAAAAAGTAAATGGGGTTCCGTTGTTTCTCCTTTATTTTCACAAGTACAACAATAATTGCCAAAGCTGAGGCCGAGATGTAGTGATACAAAACTTCTCACTTACAGGGTTTCATCAATTTAGGTAAGGCTTTCATATGCTCCCTCAATTCCAAAAATCCCTTCTCACATTCTTTTGGCCAATCAAAAAATTTAGCTCTTCGAAGTATATCAAAGAAGGGAAAGTGTTTTAGCTCCTTTTGACAAGAATCGACTCAATGCTGCCAAGGACCCTGTCAACTTCTAAACTTCTTTCACATTCTGAGGGTTTTTTATGGTCATCAAACCTCCACTTTTTCAGGGTTAATATCGATATCTCTCTCTAAAACCATAAAACCCAAGGATTTTCCTACACCTACTCCAATCATACATTTCGCATGGTTCAACTTCATATTTTCCCTTCGCAACTCCTTAAAAATTTCCTCTAGATCCTGTAACAGCTGGTCAAAAGTCATGCTCTTTACACCATATCATCTATATAGATTTCCATACTCTTGCCAATCTACTTTTTGAAAAGTCTGTCGACCAGCCGTTGGTAAGTGTTCCAGCATTCTTCAAACCAAACGACATCTTCCCATAGCAGAAAGTGCCCATGTCTGTTATAAACGAGGTCTTCTCATTTTCTTTCTCTGCCATCATTATCTGATTATAACCCTTATGGGCGTCAAAAAAGGCTAAGATTTAATACCTCATTGTCGCGTCAACCAACTGATCCATCGAATGTAGCGGGTAGCTATCCTTCAGAAAACACTTTTTTAAGTCCGTAAAGCCAATGCACATGTTCCACGTCCTATCCAGCTTTGGGACCAGGATTGGATTTGCCAACCACTATGGGTAGAAAAATTCTTCGATCACTTATGCATTAAGGAGTTTCCCTACGTCCAATTTGATTGCCTTGGCCCTCTCAAGGGTGAACATCCTCCTCTTCTGCTTAGATAGCTTTATCGAAAGGTCAACATTTAGTATATAGACCCCAAATGGGCCCGAACTCTTGTAAAATCTAACATGTCCAAGGAAAATACATCGAAGTACTGATCAAGAAGATCCTTCAACTCATGCGTTACCCCCTCGGGCATCATTTTTTCACATCTACTTTCCTAAAACTTTGAGTGGAAAGCTATTGCATATCAATTGGGCCTATTTTTTCATTATTCATGGTTACGCTTCTTGCTTTCCCTGCTCCCTGCACCGCTTCGTAGTTGCAGCTTCGAGTTACCGCCTGTTGTTTACGGATGGACGCTACTCCCTGTTCTGTTGGGAATTTCATTATCAAATAATATGGCGACTATACTGCCCAAACCTAACACATCCAGGGTCTCATGAGTATCACATTATACGGAGAGAAAGCATCGACGATTGCAAAACTGCAATACAATGTGACTTCCTTGTTTCCATCAGCAACCCTTACGGGCAGAGTTATCTCTCCAATTGGATAGACCGTATTTCCTATTAACCCTAACAGTGGCGAAGTTAGCTTCTTAAATTTACATGTCCAAACATTATTTTAACCACGCTTCCATCATTGATGAATACTTTTTTTACCGAGGAAGTTCCAATTATCACTGAGATAACCATGGGATCCGCATGGGGGGTGACTTGGGACCGCATGTTTCTCCGAGAACGTGATCGTCTCATTAGGTTAAAATCTTTTACCCATCGTCTCCCCTGCCGGTATGCGTCGAGACTAAGCCTTCATCACCGTGTTCGATGATCTCTCCCCAATAACCCCACTAATAACATTAATCACCCTATGCACCACAAGGTTTCCGTTATTCCTACTTTGATGTTCTTCTAGAGGATTTCATTATGGTTCTTCGAGGGGCTTCTGTCGTTGACCCTGAGGACCCCGAGCTCCTTGTCCTCCATCATTAAAGTTCCTCCTTGGTGGCCACCTGTCTCCTCTTTCATCCATTGTCTTCGAAGAGTTATCTT
The DNA here is from genome assembly GCA_032355705.1 of Rubia peregrina. Taxonomy (NCBI): domain Eukaryota; kingdom Viridiplantae; phylum Streptophyta; class Magnoliopsida; order Gentianales; family Rubiaceae; genus Rubia; species Rubia peregrina. The sequence continues at coordinate 12,465 of JAULKK010290665.1, forward strand.
GAAATGCTTGGCGAAATATTTCCTTCAAAATACCTTCTCTTTCACACCGATCAATCTCCATCCTAAGGTGGGTACACTTATTTGTGTATTGCCCGTAATTCCTGTGATGGTTAAAAAACTTGTTGGTTTATCTCTTGGCAGCGAAAGCTCTGTTTGCATCATTCATTGGGGGTGGCAGCTTGAAGAGCCCCCTATGAATACTTCATATTTCCGAAGAGGTCCGTTGCATAGGTGTGTACTTCTCAAAACCTAGCCTATCCATAGGAATCTTCCCTCGAGGATCACTAGCTTTCGCATGCTTAGCTATCATCTTTTATCTCTTCTTCCGTGTGGCTTCCTCTACCATTGAATGTTGCTCTACAACCTCTTGCTGCTATTGAAGCATTTTAGGGGGTTTTGCAGCCAGTTTATTATAAAGCTCAAGGTATTCCATTCCCAATAAAAATCCTTGGATAACTTGATTCTCAATTCCTTTGATAACCCCCAAAATTTCATCAACATATCTATGATAAAAAGGCGCAGTGGACTCTCCATATTTTTGCTTCATTTGGTATATGTACGCCAGTTTTTTAGTGAACTTCTTCTTCTGGAAATACTTGCTCAGTAATGCTCCACTAAAATATAGATATGAATGCAACGAACCCTTTGGAAATTTGCTTAACCATTCCTGTGTTTTCCCCCGAAGGTAGCTACTCACCAGCTTACATGTCAACCTTTCATCGAAGTCTCAAGATTTCATCAAACTAAGGAAGGTTTGGATGAACTCGCGAGGATATGAATCTCCTACATATGTAGGGAGCCCTTATGGTTTTTTTAAATCACTAGTTCATCTAAAAAATGTTATGGCCGAACCAAAAGGATGCTGATGTGACGTCAAATGCATGTATTTTCTGAGGCATTTAACATCTCTTTTGTTATCTTTTTGTTGGAAGATTGCTAG
>JAULKK010290675.1:0-13404 GCA_032355705.1 Rubia peregrina
TCATCAACTAGTTGATCATCCTAGTCTAAATCATGCATTAACTACACAAGAAACACAAAATATACTTGATAATCAAATCACAAAATAGGATGAATCAAATCTCACAAATTAATACTAGAAATGCTTACCAATTGCTCCCGGGAGTATATTTAATCTAGATTAGCTAAACCCATAACAAAAGCATAAGAATCCATGGTAATTACAAGAGGAATGATGAAAACATGAGGGAGAAAATGTAAATCTAGGGTTTTGAAAGAGGAATTTCGGGTAGAATGAAGTGTGAGGAAGAAAAGAGCTGAAAATGGCTTAAATATGGCCCAAATCCGTGTCTTCGCTGCAAGCCGTAGGGCAGGTCCGTGGCCCGCAGTGCAGCAGCTGCCTCCCTTTTCCTTTCTTTGCCAAGGGTGATCCGCTTATCCATTTTTTGTGTTCTTGTAGTCGATTTCATAGTGCCCGAGAAGACAAGTGTAATGGTACCATCCTCAGAGGTTGATTGTTCTAGGAGAATTAATTACCACCCTCCGAAAATCGTTATCCTCCTTATAATGTAATCCGACCTAAATCTTACAATCTTCAAATTAAAAGATAACAAAAGAGATGTTAAATGTTTTGGAAAATACATGCATTTGATGTCTCATCACATATCCTAAGGAGACACTCCCAAGGGGCAAACACGCCTAGTACTATACATGTCACATGAAACAATGATGTATCAAAAATTATAATTAGCATGCATCATTTCAAAAATGTAAAGAGCAAACCAAACATGATATTCATAAACATAAAAGATAGGAGACCTATAGTATCACAAAATCTCTACCAAAACATGGATACAAATTACATCCCCAAGAACATTAACAACTCCCTAAGCATTGAACCCAATTTCACCATTGGATTCAATGCCCTTGGGCCTGACTAGGAAATACAAAATGAAGAGAGAAGGGTTATTATCTCTCTCTCTCTCCACCCAACTCTTACAAACTAGGAGAATAGAATTACAACTAACAAATGGTGTCTTTAAACCCTAGTACACTAGTGATCCTAACGTAGTAGGTAGGATATAGGCCATATAAAAGCCTAAAACAAGGGAAACCCTAAGTTGTTGCATCTCCACGGGCCATGCAATAGCACACGGCTTGCACTGCATAACCCATAAAACAGTGCATGGGCCGGAGACTGGGAAAAGTTCCCAGCCAAACTGAGCCCCACAGCCGTACAATTCTTTTTGTGCCACCGACTGGAAGGGCCTTTTGGAAAACTAAGCAGCGCAGCCCTTGCATGTCCTTACGGGCTGCGGACTAGAGTTTAGTTCTTCAGCTTCTCATGGTGTGGCTGCGTAGATGTCCACAGGGTGTGAACTGTATCCTTTAACAATAAATGGTAAGTAATCAATGCTGAATAAATGAGTGAATAAATTTTCTTACTACATGAGATTTAAAGTTTCAATCAATTGCTCCCAGGTGATAACTTAGCTACTAGAGTTTATACTAACAATCAAAGAAAATCAAACATAATCCAAGGTGAAAGTAGATGAAAAACAAGCAAGAACTATGGTTTTGAGAGAAAGGGAAAGTTGTAAAAAAGAAGATAGGAAATGAGAGGATGAGAATGGTATTTATAGTACAAGAGAAATTATAAAATATGCAACTTGTAGCAGGCTGTCGCGACCCGCAAGATAAGTCTCACGACTCGCGACAAGTTTTCCACATGAGCTGTAAGGAGTTCCCGTTGGTCGCAACATGTACAAATGACGGCATCTTCACTTCTTCATTTTCCTTCTATAAGTCCTCAAATAATCAACACTCCCTTTTATTGTTTTCTATTTCAAACCTTCAAATAAAGTATTCAACTCTTATCAAACCAAATTCCCTAGAAAAATAATAAGAGCGCAAAAGTCACTCTTAACTCCTCTTATTGAATTTTAAGGCAAAAATCAAGATCTAGAGCACAAAAGTACAAACAAATGACTCCAAAATGTGAATTTTAAGGCAAAACTTAAGGAAAAAACTCACTTTCAGACATATTGTTGACCGCAAGTCATAATTCATGAAGCATATTCCGTGTATGGATGTCATTGGCTCCACATTAGATGAGGTTTATCTTAACATGCGGTGGAAGCTAGGATAAATTCTTGATGCAGAAGTCGGGCCCATAAATACATTGGGCTATGGATTACCCTGGTTGTTATAGTTTAGTGCCTTATTATATCTAGATTTCATTATTATTTGTGTGTTTGCAACTTGCCTTAAGTTTTTTTTTATTATTGGGTATGGTTAATCATATGGTTTTTGTGATATCTATATTGTAATTTTTTTATTCAGGTTTATATTGAGGTAAATATATGTATACTAAGGAGAGAAAGGGTCAGGTTTTGCTCATGTCGCGAGGCTGGTGATTTTCCATACGAACGCAAAGCCGCAATACCCTCCCCATCTCTTTGTAGCGAATACTTGTTGTGTGTACTAGGTAAATGGTATAGCAAATAAGAGTAGATTGTATGGTTGTGTTGCGTAGGAAGTGATTTTTATAGATGTATGCAAAGCCACCGTATTATCTTTGTCCTTGGACAGACAAAGAAGAAGATGTCTATCTGCTTGTGTCACAAGACTAGTGATATTCCCTATGTATGTATAGTTGTGTTACCCTTACTAACTTTATCGTTTGGGTTGTTTTACTACCTACTGAGCAAATCAAAGGGTAATTCTCCTACTTATGTCTCGTCTAGTAGATAAGCAAGTATAGTATAAACATATCGAGGGGGTTAATGTATGAGCTAATAATAGGCTTAGATTTAGGAGATAAAAATGCCACGTCTGCTGATCATTTCATATAATCTAGGTTATGGTGTTAAACTTTTCCATTTTCCAAAGCTAGGGTAGTGGAGTAAGTAGTGTGGGGTGGTGCAAAGTCGCGTCTTTTAGATAATATCTTAATGTTATTTACTTTTGATATACACATATTATCCTTATATACAGGAAACTATGTTAGAACGTATCCATGGTTGTAGTTTTTTTGTGATAGATTTGTGCTAAGTTCACTTGTTTGTCTAGTCTAGTGGTTATGTGTTGTGTATTTCAAGTTTTATCTAAGTTATTTTGAATTTTTTATGTTGTAGACTTCATATGATCAACATGGCGTGAGACTATGGGGGTGTTTAGATTTTGTGACAAAGGCCTTAATTGTTTGGTGACAATCCTTCTTGAATGGATTGTTTGGAGGAGTAATCTCCATTGCCGACGGTAAAAGCTCGGTTAACGTCCCTTAAAATATTTTCTAAGAGAGCTCATACGAGCTGTAAGTGTGAAGTTTAAATATTCCCTCAGTCCCAGGGGAATTTGCAAAGAATCTTTTTCACAGTATCCAGGAAACATGTTTGACTGTAAATATGTGTAACTAAGGAAATTAACACTGGATAAAAAATTTATATTTAAAAGATACATATTAAGGATAATCTAACAATATCTCATACGATAATATTTGAGTTCATATATTAATTCAAATATATGGTCAATGTTCAAAGACTTTAACTGCCAAAAAGTAAGTGTGCAGATTCGACTGGGCGGGGGGACTGTTGTAGTTTTTATCTATTCTTATGAACCTTGTATGTCCTATTGATATTTTATCTTCTTTTTAATAGGATCAACGATAAGGATCAGTAAACGTGGTGTCTCGGTGGAGGGGGAAGAAGAAACTCCACTTGACCGCTGACAATGGAAGCTGAGGGGAACTAGTACGAGTGGAAGCCATGACTCGCGATGATTAATTTGGCAGTAGAGGATAGCTACGTTGTATAGTGGAGGAATGATCATGATGGGATTAGCTCCAGAGCATCGTTCGGTTGTGAAAGGATGGGTAAATTATGCAGATGGAAAGAAGAGTTCTTATTTGGGATACGTGCCTACTTACAGGTTGGGTGTCCTTTTTATGGAGTGACACCTTAGGTGATGTCGTGGTGGTCCGCTCATTTTGTGCTTGGTAAGGTAGGGGTGGTCGCTACACCATCAACGAAGCGGGCTTGTCTGCCATGTTGAGCTTAGTTTTTATTTAGTCACCGTAATAAGTTTTCTATTTGGAACAATGTAGCACACCTCACTTTAATCTAATAGATTCAGAATAATGTTTTGTTGTTGTGATCTCTTATTTTAATGTCTATATTGGGTTTTTTGACCCCTTAACAGATTAAACTTTTATTGGCCCCTTTTGGCCAAGCCTTTATTCTATTTTGTTATAATTTGCTTGGTACTTCTCTTACTCTTTATTTATTTCTTATGCGTCTATTTTCAAGGAATACGTTGTTATCGTAGCTACATCCTTGAAATGTAAGGGATGGGGAGTAATGGACTAACGTTTGTTAGTTTATTTATTATTTTTTTAATCAATGCTACAACATGCATAGAGTTTAGTGTCATAGGGAGTAACTTATCATTGGGGTTTAAATTGGGATAACACATATCCAATTAAGGTGGATACAATTTTCTTTGCGATGACTTTTCCTTTCAAGTGTGTTTGGTTGTTGCTCTGTTGTAAACTTTTTATTCTGGATGATGAATTTCGTGATTATATCAAGTAGCGATTATCCTGATGGGAAGGTCACAGATTTTCCTGGATATTATGAAATTCAAAAAAGAAAAATTCAATCTCCGCAAATAGTGCCACTAATGCGAGGGTCCCTTTTTGGTTAACATAATAACCAAAATTAGTGTAGTGCAGCATGCATTCTTAATTGATGGTGTGCACATTTATGCATGCATTCAAAATATTTATTATCATATTTTGTTTGGTTGATTTCTAGTTTTAGTTAGGTTTACACGACATAGGGTTTAGACAATCATTATTTGTTTTCTTGTCTAAATCCCGAGTTTTATAGACTTACACATTATTTTCATGAGCACCTAGATTTTCTTGTGTAAGCTCACGAGTAGGCTGCTCGTGAGTATTTTTCAATCATTTTTTAAAAGGCCTAGAAGATATTTGAAGCTTATCCGTAAGAATGGTAGAAGATATTGAATGCCATTAGTGAGGATGGTAGTAGATTGAAGGCCACAGGCCTAAACTATATGGTAGTAGATGGAATTGAATCAGAAAAGATAGATTTGAAGTTAAAGAAGGTCAAGAACGAAAGACAGTGCCCACCACCCTAATCAGTTGGCTGCCCGACCGGCCAGCACGGGCCAAGCCAGGGTAGCACAGCCCATGGCACGATTGGCTAGCACGGTCGATGCCAGCCAACACTGGTTTTTCTATAGTCCCTCAACATGGGTCATGTAGGTCCATGCAGGGCGTGCATCTTGTGCCCAAAACTCGCTCAAAACAGCTAAGCATAGGCGAGGACCATGCCATTTCACACTGTTCGCATGGTTTCAAGTTCCAAAAGTAAAGACCAGCCTGCAGGGTGTGAAAAATGATACAATCCACACCATTCAATTGAGAAAGAAGTCTTTCCAGTCGATGGGCCATTCTAAACGACACGAGCATGCAAATCAAAAATGTAAAATGTGACAACAGCCGACAGTTCGTGGTTGTCCGTGCAGCACCTGTCGGCACGACACTGTGTGGCCCATGTCAAACTGTGCTGCATGTGCCAGCATGGGGTTGCACAGGCCGTGCCGGCATAACCGTGCACTGCCCATGCTATTTTTCATTGGTCGCACCAATTGTGGCTACTAGGGTTTTTAGTCCTATTTGGGGCCTTTTTCAAAGTCCAAATCCCTACTACTATATATATAGACCTATGTCTATTAGGGTTTAAGTTTATGTTCATTTTTTTAGACTTCAAGAGTAGTCTAGAAAAAAGAGGACCTCTTCCTTCTTTCTAGAATGTTTTCTCTTCTTCTCTTTATTTTTATTTTGCCCAAAGATATTGAATCTAATGAAATAATTGGATTCAATTATTAGGGAATAGCTTATTTACTTGGGGATTGGAATTTTATTAAGTAATTAATGTTTGTTTTGTAATATTCCTTAGATCAACCTATTTCTATGTGTTTGTGATTATTATGTTGGCTTGTTCTTCATTTTCTTACTAATTTTATGATTGTCACACTAAGACTGGCACACACCATAGTCTACATTCATGTTGGTGCAATTATTGATATCCCCGGGGAAGGAAACATAGATGTGCTTGGGGTAACGATAGTTCGGGACCGTGTGGGTGTGTGCATGTGGCCTGCCAAGTCAATGTTACGATCGACCATACACTAGTATTAGATGGAGAAATGGTAGATCAATCGAATAATAACCTCCCCTTTCTCATGCAACTTCATTTTCCTCCTAAGTGTAAAGATCCTGACATTTTTGCTATTCCTTGCACAATTCAAGATACTTTGATTAAAGATGCTATGGTAAATTTACGGGCATCCATAAATGTTATACATTACTCTCTGTATAGATATTTGAAATTTCCAAAAAATGCACTCTACTAGGGTGGTATTACATTTGGTAAATTGCTCCACCATATACCCAAGAGCTATCGTAGAAGCTGTGATGGTTCATGTGAATGGACTAACATTCTCGGCTGATTTTTATGTCTTACACATTGTGAATGAAAATAATACCATATCTATATTGTTAGGGAGACCCTCTTTGAAAATCACTAAGGCTAATGTTGATGTGCATACAAAGATATTAACATTACAGTAAGGTAAATGCATTGTGGAATATAACATGTATGAGAGTCTAAATTGCATTGTTGATGAATCTTCTTCCACTTGGTTGATGGTCTTGATGCTACTGTACAAGAGGCTTTTGATTTTTCCATGGATGCGTCATTAGATGATAATCCATTGAATTATGTTCACCTTGACTATAGCAATGCTAGTTTAATGGAGAATGTGGGGGAGGTTGATCCCCTAATTGAGGGCCAGATAGAAAACATACTTAACAACCGATAAACTTAGTAATAACTGAAGCCAAGCCTTCAATAGAGGAACCCCCATAGTCAAACTTAATCATTTACCTGAACACTTGAAATATATTATTTTAGGCAAGGGTGAGACATTACCGGTGATCATTTCTAGTAACCTTACCAGTTTACACAATAAGGCTTGTCCCCTAGGAAAGGATCCTTGTTCTTAAGCTACTTAATGCAGGGGTGGTATATCCTATTTTCGATAGTTAATGGGTGAGACCCACTCAAGTCCTGCCGAAAAAGAGTGGGGTGGCTGTTCTAGAGAACAAGGATGAGGACTTGGTTCCTACTCGTATTGAAAATAGGTGGTGAGTTTGTATTGATTACCACCCCTTAAATGTGGTAACTCGTAAGGACCATTTTCCCTTACATTTTATCAACCAAATGATTGAGACATTAGCTGGTCTCTCTTACTATTGTTTCCTTGCGGGTTATTTAGGATACTTCCAAATAGCCATCGATCCCGAGGACCAAGAAAAAACTACTTTCACATACCCTTTTGGCATTTTTATCTGTAGGTACATGCATTTTGATCTTTGCAATGCCCCTCATACCTTTCAGAGATGCATGGTTAGCATATTCCTAGAGTTTATGGAGAATTTTGTTGAAGTCTTTATGGACGATTTCACCATTCATTTAGATTTCTTCGACTCTTGTTTACACCATTTAGCACTCGTGCTGGAGAGGTGTATCGATACTAACCCCATTTTAAACTCTAAGAAATGTCACTTTGTGGTAGAAAAAGTATTGTTCTAGGTCATGGGGTGTCAGCTCAAGGTTTAGAGGTGGACAAGGCTAGAGTAGACACAATCAAATCCCTACCCTACCCCACTTGTATGAGAGACATTAGGTTATTCTTAGGTCATGCTGGGTTTTACTGATGTTTCATTAAGGATTTTTCTATGATCTCTTCTCCTTTATGTAAATTTTCTGAGAAGGCTGTAGATGATGAGGGTAGAAAGACCTTCGACACTCTGAAAGAGATGCTTGTAACTGCTCCCATTATTTAACCCCCAAATTGTTGTGGGAAAGACCACAACAATCTAGACCAAATAGTTTCACCCAATTGAAGTTTCCACCACAACTTCAAAGCACTAACCTGTACTGTTGTTCCTATGTCCCTGATTCCTAGACCATTTTCTATTTTAGGTAATGCCATATTTTTCTCTGTCCAAATTCCGACTTACCCCAAAAGAATTTTGCGAACCTAATCTCTATGTCTCTAATTATCCCCTTAGGTGGATTCATTGTTGCCCAAATGTGTTGTGGGTAAGAGTTAAGGATATATTTAGCCAGAGCCAGTCTCCCTGCCTGAGTTAGCCAGATGTTATTCCAATTACCTAGAGTTGCGTCTATCTTCTCTATTAAAGGCTGAAACAAAACTGATTTCATTCTCCCAAAATACATTGGGCATCCTAGATACTTGAATGGAACTGGTCCTAATTTCATATCCAAGACGTTCTGAATTTTGGTTTTGAAAGCGGCTGGAGCCTTTTGATGAACATAGAAATGACTCTTTTGGAAATTTATTTTTTGGCCTGATACCTCCTCAAAGTGATTTAGGAACGTTTTCATTGTTTTAAGATTTTTTGGTTTCCCTTTTAGAAATAAGACAGTATCATCAGCATAACTCATGTGAGTTATATTCAAAGATCCCCTTGGCATGTTGAAATATCTTAGCAAACCAGTTTGAAACTGATTTTTTAGTTGCCTTGTGAAAGCTTCAGTTAGAATATTGAATAAGTAAGGACTCAATGGATCCCTTTGTGGATTTAAAAAAATACACATGGGGACCCACTAATTACCACAGAGAACCATGCTGAAGTGATCGAATTAAGCACATTATGAGCAAACTTTCCATGAAATCCAAAAGATAGAAGAACTGAGTTGAGAAATGACCAAGAAACCCTATCAAAAGCCTTCATCATGTCCAGTTTTATGATTGCATTTTGTTTCCCAATCATTTTATTAAGGATTCTCATCATTTTTTGAATCAAGATAACATTATCTGAAATGTCCCTACCTTTTATGAAAGCATATTGCTCCATTGATATAATCTTTGGCATGAGAGTTTTCATTCTTTCCATTAAGATCTTAAACAAGATTTTATTTATGAAATTTGACAGAGAAATGAGTCTGAATTGAGAAAATGAACTCGGGTTATCCACTTTTGGGATCAGAGCAATCCAAGTACTAGAAATGGCTATTGGGATAGAAGCTCCCCTTAGAAACTCATTAACTGCAGATAGTAAGTCTTGTTTAATTATTTCCCAAGCCGTGCTATAAAAAGTACCATTAAAACCATCAGGACCTGCAGCTGCAGATGAGCTAAGGCCCTGAATGGCTTGCTTGACCTCCTGTAGAGTTACTTGCTCATTTAACCTATCATTTTCTGATTCAGTTATGATCTTAGGTATATGAGTTAGGAAGTGGTTATATTTCATCCCAACCTGGGTATCTGATTCCTCAGTTAGAAGCTTTGAAAAGAACTGAACTGCTTCAGTTTTAATCAAATTTGGTTGATCTATCCACTGGCTAGTAGAGTTTTTTATCTTGGTGATTTTTTAAAGTGTATTTCTTCTGCTTACATGAGTTGTGAAAGAACTTAGTGTTTGCATCTCCACATTTCAGCCACTTCACCTTAGATTTTTGCTTCCAATACATTTCCTCGTCACTTAATGCCCTCTGTAACAATGCCCTACTGTGATTCAGCTGGATCATATCACTCTCTAGACCCGATTGTTCGTATTCAACCTCTTTTTTATCCACCTGAACCTCCAGCCTCCTAATGTTGTCATTCAAATTACCAAATTTTTCCTTATTCCATTCTTTTAGTCTTGCCTTCAGTCTTTTCAATTTAAGGGAAAATCCCAGTAGGACAATTTCATTAATAGGTAGAGCCCAGTTAGTACTGACCGTAGGTAAAAAGTCATCCCTCATTATCCACATGTCCTGAAACCTGAAAGGTTTTGGGGCTACGTATTCCTCCTTCCTGATTTCTACCAGCATCGGTGAATGGTCAGAGGTGGTTCTGTTTAGAATATGAGTGGATGTTCCTGGGAATTGATCTAACCAATTGTCATTTGCTAGACACCTATCCAATCTTTTCCAAACTGGGCCATGAATCCTATTATTTGACCAGGTGAAGTTATTACCCACCGTAGGAATATGCTTTAAATCCATAGAGGTAATAAATTGCACAAAATCATTAATATGATTAGTGTTTGGTGAAGTACTTCCTTTGTATTCAGTTATTGATGCTATTGTGTTAAAATCACCCATGACTGTAATGGGGTCAGATCCCTTGGATAGAAGTTGACTCCACAGTCTCTGCCTTTTTGTCCTAGAGTGTAAGGCATACACAAAAATTGCCTGCCAATGAAATTGGGCATCATTGCAATTTACTGAGATAGATATATACAGCTCCTGAGAATACCTCAGAGAGACAGTGTATTCATTGGTCCACAAGAGCCACAGTTTACAATTTTGAGAAATCAAGGACTGATGGAAGTTTAGTTTTGCCTTAAGATTTTCAATTTTTCCAGCACTCTGCTTAGGTTCAATGATGCACAGAAAATTAACTCTATACATTGTGATCAATATTTTTATTCTCCTTATTGATGTGGTTAACCCTCTGACATTCCAAACCAGCATATTAAATTTTATGTGTGAATCAACCATGGAAACCCGAGGAAGAGCTTTTTGAGTTAGACCTTAGTGTCATTTTATTTGAGTGATTGAAAAAGTTTGTTGTTACAGTTTTTTTTATTGTTCCTTTACATTATGAGAAGCTATAGGCACTAGATTATTGTCAGTTTCCATCTCTCCATCAGAATTGATAGTTTCATAAGTAGTAGACATACCCAGATTATGTACCTGATTGGGATCAGAGCCTGAATCTTTTTCCTTTTGACCCCTCAGCTCATGGACTTTGCAATCCTGATCTTCACAGTTCGATGAGTTGTGAGATTCCTCCTCCGAATCCATCAGCAAACTATACCTGTTTTGGAATTGGCATTCCCCACTTAAAAAATTGTGAGAAGGTAACTGATTTTTAGTTACCTGTAGCTTAGTAGGTTTGCCAATGACTATGTCTTCCGAGGCAAAATTGAGGGCTGATTTGAAAGTCATGTTTCTTAGTAGATCTACGTTGTCCATGGTAACTTCTTTTCCCAGTGCAATTTGTGCTATCTGATTCTGTGTGTGCCCATAATTTAGCTCAGAATAGTTCTTTTTTCCTACCTCTTTCCATTTGTTTGAATCACATTTTGGTAGACTTGATCTTTTTGCAGAATTGTAGACAGGGGAACATGTATCCATTAATTGGATCTGTTCTACATTAACATGAGTAGGTTCTATATAAACTCTAGTATCTGGGATTGATTCTGTGACTGCAGCCTCCTTGGGTTGGCTCTGTTGACTCCCAGTTACCTTATTTTCGTTCCTAATCCACACTAGATTTTTCCTAGGCATTCCTACCCTGCAATTTGATTCATGATTACCTAGCCTCTTGCATTTTAGACAATATTCTGGAAGGTTATCATATTCAACAACATATTTTTCATTATTATCAATTGATCCTAATCTAAAGGTACTTGGAAGAGCAGCTTGAACATCAACCTCGACGCAAATCTTGATTGCAGATGGCCTTGTCAATGCCGAAGTTGCTGCATCCATTTTGATATAACTACCTATTAGGTTTCCGATTGACTGGATTAAGGCCTCATTGTAGTAGTACAGTGGATCCTGTCGGATAGTGATCCAGATCGGTACCACCGAAGATTCAGTCGCCGGTGAAAACTCTGACGTCCATTTTAGGACTTTCATTACAGCCCCGGAGATAACCCATTGCGATTTCATCTAGCATCTGTGATAATCCCCAATAAGCTCGAACCTAATTAGAATACGTCCTTGGTCTAGCTCCTAATTGGTACTTTCCTTGAAATCCTATCGTTTTGAAAGCCGCTTCGAGAGTTTCCATCCTTGGCCTCCCTCTCTGAAATTTCCCAATTAAAGCGTTCGCATAGTGGGAAGAAAGTTGTTGAACTTCGTCTTTAGAGTACAAGCATGCTAGATCTAATTTGAATTGAGTAGTCGGAGAGAGATTAGGGTTAGTTGGCAATGATGCAGCAATTGGGGGACTCTTGGATGAAAGAGCTTGAAGAAAAGATCGAGGAACAGCAGGTGAATTCGACGGAGACCTAACCATTTTCGGCTGAGCCAGGCGGAGCGAGGGTTGTTACCGTTAAATGACAGATGAGCGTATTTCACTGTTCACGAGGACCACGATATTGTTTGGCCGCAATCAGTATCTTTTAGCATGTGCAATAGATTTAACAGTTGTGATATTCTTACAATCCTTGGGGGAACTAGGGTAGGTTAGGAATATGTTGAATGTATTGGTTAACTTATCTCCGCATGCTACATTCTTCTTCAATCTTTTCTCGTTGTGGTTTACTCGAGGACGAGTAATGGTCAGGATTGATGTTCAGCTTTACGTGTGAGCTAACCAATGCATTCGACACATTTATTATCATATTATTTTTGGTCGATTGCATGTTTTAATTAGGTTTACACAACAAAGGATTTAGACGATGATTATTGGATTTATTGTCTAAGTCCTGAGTTTTGTAGACTTAATTGAAGCTCATGGATAATTTGTATTCACTAGTACCTAGATTTTCCTTTTTGAGATAAGGAGTAGGTTTCTCATGATTATGTTTTACATATTTTTGTAGAAAACCTTACGTGCATGAAGGTAAAAGATATTTGAAGGCCATTCACAAAAATGGTAGTAGATTGAAGGGCACGGACCTAAAATGCATGTTATGGTATGGAATTGAGTTTGAAAAGGTGTATTTGGAGTTTAAAAAGGTCAAGAATGGAAGACGACGTCAACCAGCCGAATCAGTAGGGCGGCCGACTAACCGGCACGAGATCTAGCACAAGTCATGCTAGGGTTGCACGATGCATGCCTGGGTTTGGTAGCATGGCCCGTACCATCAAATACGGGACATGTCATATCCCCTCAACACTTACCGTGCTGGTCCGTGCAGCCCGTGCCTCCCGTGCCCGAACTCGTTCCAAACGGCTAAGTATTGTTGCGGAACGTGTCGTTTCAAATGATTCGCACCGTTTCAATTTCCAAAAGTGAATAATAGCCAAGGCTGTGTGAAAAATAACATGGTCTATGTCGTTCAACTAAGAAAATTATTCTTCGTGCCGATGGGCTGATCTAAACGACTTGGGGTATGCAAATCATAAGTTGAAAATGTGACACCAGTCGATAGCCCATGACGGTCTGTTCGACCCGTGCCAGCAGTACCCTACATAGATGGGAGGTCATCGCCGTCCTCTCAAAGATACTATTTTTAAGCTCTAATGCGTGCTAACAACAATTAAGTAGCTAGTGGCAAGTCAGGATCGTCCACAGAGACAGGGGTTACTATTAAGTATTTGCTCATAAAACAGAGAATATTGAGCTAGATATATGGATA
>JAULKK010290685.1:0-13403 GCA_032355705.1 Rubia peregrina
TTATAACCCGATTCATGCAACCCAAAATTTTTATCTTCATTTCTTCTAATTTGCACTTTAAACCTTGGTCTTTCCATTACTTATGGAAAGACCGTCTTTATAGAGACGGACTCTTATGCTAAATAATTAAAATTAATAAATTTATATATAAGCTCATTTTGTCTGGCCCTTAGTTAATATTTTTATTCAAATATTTTTGCTTTCAATGAAATTATTTATTTTTAGTATATATATATATATATTTTAATGGTATAAAAGAACATTCTATGTGTATTAATATCCAATATGTGCAAGTGCAATCCCCTACTATTTTCAACTAAGTTGTACTTTGTTTAATGCAATTCACATTAATTTGATTTATTTAGTTTAGTTATGGTTGAGGTCGGTCAATTGGAGTATAATGTAATTTGGTTCTATTATTTATTAATTTTTAGTTTGCTTGAGTTCAAATTATATCGATTCAATTTAAATCATGCAAAAAGAACATGATCTAATTTAACACCAGTTCAATTCGGTTCAGTCTCATTTAGGGTTAAAAAAAGTATTTCCTCCCTCCCAGCCGAATTTTTACACTTTTTGGTCAATTTTCCCAGGTCATGTTTGAACAACGATAACTTTAGTTACGTATAACAACGGTGTGTTAAATTTGATATCAAGAAAATGCATCATGCATAGAATATAACGATATCTCACATGATGATATTGGTATCTATATACTATTCAAAATTTATGGTCAAACATATCATGAGAATGTTGACAAAAAATGTGTAGATTCGATTGGGACAGAGGGAGTACATGACAGTAATACTATTCATGCATTTATCATGGATTTCATTTCATCTCATCTCTCATACTTATTTCAACAACATATGTTTAATCCCTCTTTATATTTCAGAAAACAATTACTTACACCTTTGCTTTTGTAATTCCATCCTAAAGTATTACTTTCACCTTTGCTTCTGTAATGCATCACAGGGATAATCTCTGTTCTTTTTAACCCCTCAGCTAATGTAGCAATATTCACAATGAAAGTTGCAGGTCATATGATGAAAAATAACAAGCATACTGTACTTTTCATCAGTCAAACAAATGAAGAAAAAACAAAGATGCCTTAACTAAAATCAGCAAGTCATTGCACAACCTGGTCATACCTTTCAAAGAAAGAGCCGTATCCTCAAAAGTTTATAACTTTAAACTCCTAGTGAAGTCCTTCAACACATAACCAACAAGCTCTGAGTATATCGACTGGTAAGAGTATTGGGGGGGGGGGGAATGAAGACAAAGCAATTCGGACTGCGAACCAATTTGCACTGGTATATGTACCCCAACAGTAGTACATTGCAAACCAATATGCACACCACCTGAAATAGAGGAATCATATACCAGATAGTCCACTCCCACAGAAACACTAGATGTTATTTGGCTGGAAATAATAATAGCAGAAACAACAATATCAAATTCTATAATTGTTGGGATGGAACATTGGTGCCTCGAGATACCACAGAGATGATCCAGGACTTCATTTGAAGTTCCAAAATGCAAGAATAAGAGCTCATCTGTCATAATTGAGAACAATTCATTAGAAAAGACCTATATGTATGCTACTTGTACATCAATAGCCAGCCAATACCAAGAAAACATTATGATATCTTTCGCAGGGATGCTACCTACAAGCACAGTAGCTGAACATGTTTTGGATTACCAATCTGCTAACAAGCTTTTCACCCAAATGGCGTGACTTTAACGGTTTATAATTTTTAGGTATCCAAGCTGCAACAAGATCTTCATATAAGCTCATCTGCACATGTAATAATAAAGCACTTGAATACTCCTAGTTCAAGACAACAGATTGCTGAAGGAGGATTAAAATAATAAAATGATATAAAAACAATTATATATATATATATATATCTTTCCATAGATAACAAAAATCGTCATCACAAACAAGAATTGAGAAATAAGGCAACTAGCCTCTTTTTGGCATTCAAGAAGCTCCATTATCAATGGTTGGCTGGAAAGGGCAAGTGTAACAAGATCCATCCATGCTTTTCCATATAAAAATACATTCATCCATGACTGGAAAAACTTCTTCAAATTGATGCCACTGACTCTTGAGCAAATTATCCCCATTTTGTGTCTTGCTCGTTGCAAATTCTGCGTATTTAATGTTTCCAAGTGTTCTTGTATAATGTCCAAAGGCTTTCAGTGGCAACGAATCCTCAGGTTCAAGTCCAAGCCTCTATATGTTGAATAATATAGCTACAGATGAATTTTCCGAAAATGAAATCAGAGCACAAATTAATACTAAAAAGTCACACTAAGCCATTGAAATACTGAATTACAAATAACAAGACATATTGATTTAGTATATGGATTCCTGAAAATATTATAAAACATTATGTACGATTGTTTTAGAATATCGAAATCAATCTCAACTTTCACACCATTTTCTTCATCGTACAATGTAAGTACATATGCAACAGAGAAACTTTGCCCAGTTTCTACTATCAGTTATGGATGCAAAAGAACTATTAAAATCAGCCTCTATTAAACAAGATTCTCAACTCCGGCTAGTTATGGAAGAGTAAACAAACCAACACCATACATTAATTTGTACACATTTATTTATGCAGCTTAATGGAATTATACAGCTAGTTTTCCAAGTTCATCACTTTTGTACCCATTTCCATTTATTAAGATTAGCATACACTTAACTTTCGTTCATAATTATACTTGGAAGACTTGTGTATATGAGCATATTTCCACAAAACATCATAATAAATTTCTAAGATTAAATTTAAATGCTAAAACTCCATCCTACAACATGTTTTCACACAAAACCCCAAATTTTTCAAGAGGAAAAAATACTAGAAAAACTGAACGTTAATAAATAAGCACCTAAGAATATTAATGGGAATCGAAACCATTCGCAACAGGATAATGTGTCAGCATCGTTGGATGTGAGCTTCAACGGTCAGTTTACATGAGAAGCTCATTATTGATCCTCACATAGAGCCTGGTCATACCTTTTTAAGAAAGACATGTATCTTCAAAAGTTTAAAAGTTTAAACTCCTGGTGAAGTCCCTCAATACATAACTAATAAGCTCTGATTAAATTGACTGGAAAGAGTCCTGGAAAAAAATGAAGACAACGCAATTCAGATTGCGAACCACTGTGCACTGGTATATGTACCCCAACAGTAGTACATTGCAAACCAATATGCACACCACCTAAAATAGAGGAGTTATATACCAGAGAATCTACTCCCACAGAAACACCAAAGGTTATTTGGCTGGAAATGTTAATAGCAGAAACAACAATATCAGATTCTATAATTGCTAGGATGGAACATTGGTGCCTCGAGATACCACTGAGATGATCCATGACTTCATTTGAAGCTCCAAAATGCAAGAATAAGAGGTTATCTGTCATGATTGATAAAAAAATAATTAGAAATGACCTATATGTATGCTACTTTTACATCAATAGCTAGCTAGTACCAAGAAAATGGTGGAGTACTATATTTAGGTAAACTACTCAGAACATTATGATATCTTTCGGAGGGATGCTACCTACAAGCACATTAGCTGAACATGTTTTGCATTCCCAATCTGTTGACAAGCTTTTCATCCAAAGGACATGACTTTAACCATTTATGCTTTGGAGGTACCCAAGCTGCAACAAGATCTTCATATAAGCTCATATGCACTTGTAATAATAAAGTAATTGAATACTCCGAGTTCAAGACAACAGATTGCTGAAGGAGGATTAAAAAAATAAAATGATATAAGCTTAACTATATCTATCTTTCCTTAGATAACACAAACCCTCACCATAAACAAGAAAGGTTGAGAATTGAGAAAAAAAAGGCAACTTGTCTCTTTCTCGCATTGAGAAGGTTCATCATCAATGGTTGGATGGAAAGGACAAGTGTAACAAGATCCATCCAAGCTTTTCCATATAGAAATCCATCCATCCATGACTGGAAAAACTTCTTCAAATTGATACTACAGGTTGTTGAGAAAATTATCCCCATTTTGTGTCTTGTTCGTTGCAAATTTTACGAATTTAATGTTTCAAAGTGTTCTTGTATAGTCTCCAAAGGCTTCCAGTGGCAATGAATCCTCAAGTCTAAGTCCATGCCTATATATGTTAAATAATATAGCTACAGCTGAATTTTCTGAAAAAGAAATTAGAGCACAGATTAATACTAAAAAGTAACACTAAGCCATCTAAATGTTGAATTACAATTAGCAAGACATATTGATGGTTCCAGATTTATTTAGTATCTGGATTCCTGAAAATAATAAAAAACAGTATGTACGATTGTATTGGAATATCAAAATCAATCTCAACTTTCACACAATTTTCTCCTTCGTGCAATGTAAGTACTTAAGCCTTTACTTGTGCAACTGAGAAACTATACCTAGTTTGACAGTTTATACTATTAGTTATGGATACAAAAGAGCTAGTATTAAATCAGCCTTTATTAAACAAGATTCTCAACTTTGGCTAGTTATGGAAGAGTAAACAAACAAGCACCATACATTAATTTGTACACATTTATTTCTACATATTAATAGAACTATGCAGCTAGTTTTTCAAGTTCATCACTTCTGTATCCATTTCCATTTACTTAGATTAGCATACACTTGACTTTCGTTTTATAATTATACTTGGAAGTCTCATGTATATGGGCAGAAATTCCACAAAACATCGAAATAAATCACTAACATCACATTTAAAAGCTAAAACTCCATCCTACAACATGTTATCACACAAACCCCCAAAAAATCAAGAGAAAAAAACAAATTACAAAAACTCAACAAAAATAAATAAGCACCTGAGAATTGTAATGGGAATCAAAAGCATTCGTAACAAGATAACGTGTTAGCATTGATGAATGCGCAAAATCATGTGAGCTTCAACTGTTAGTTTACAATTTGGAGTCACACTAGAGCTCTAATGTGCCCACTTCCAAGGCATCGATGACATGCTTCCCTTATCGCCCAGAAAATAGGCTGTCGCCGGAGACTACAGTTGATGGCGATGGGTCGCTGCAGTGATGGAGAAGCACATTATTGATCCTCACATAGAGCATGATAAGATTAAAGTTTTGATTTTTACACAAGGACTTGATGCAAAGGTGCGGAACCCACTAACGACCAGGTAAAGAAGAAGGAACAAATTTTGAAAGGCTCACGTGTCTTTGGTGGGTCACAACATGAATAAGACACGTGAAATATTGGTAATCGACAACTTACCTAAAACAGAGACGCTTTTATTCTAGTGCAGATTTCCATTTTATGTTACCTAAACTAGATCAACAAATGTTCTATCTAAACTAGATTAACAAACTTAACATTACCTAAAGTAAATTTGATTTATGAAGAAAAATAAAATAAAAATTATTTTAAATTATTGATAAGTAATAAAATAAACTATTTTGGTAGTTGTCGAGAAATCAAAATTAATAATTTTATATTTAAAATAAGAAAATGTATATGTATTTTATAATAAAAAAATATAAACTGTTGTGTAGAATATAAATAGATAAATAATACATGTGTCGATGCATGGGTTCATAAACGAAAATGAATAATATAACATAATTTATAATTCCAGTAATTAATAAAATTTTGTTTTATTTCTATGATAATTGTACACGATACAGTATATATTTCAATTGACTTAATTTGTGATTGCAGGTGAATGCGCCGATTCTATGATTGTAGATAGAATGATTTCAGACCATGTTTACTTCTTTATGTTCAAAAATTATATTGAGAAATTTAAAAAATAAAATTATTTATAGTATATGGAGTGTTCACTACCGAAGACTTTCAGAAGATTATATATTAATAAATATATTTTTTGGTAATAATGATTTTTTATTAAAACCAAGTAGAACAGTAAAATATTTAAACCATCACCCTTAGTCTATTACAGTCAAAATTTTCCATAACAAAATTTTCTATAGCAACTAAACTAGCTAACTCAATTTTGCATCAACCAGATTTCTTCATTAAGTACTTGAGCTGTAAGATTTTCAACTTTTAGTTCTACACCCGAGAATACTCTCCTATTCCTTTGAAGCCATAGATTGTAAATGCCTGCAATAAGCAAAGAAAATGTCTTTCTCTTCCTCTTCCCTGCCAGCATAAATATGGCCCTTTTTAATGCTATAATGTTTCTGAAATCAGGTAGGGACAGACTAGCCCTTAACTTCTTATTGTATACACAATCCATCATCAAGTGTTGCAGATTTTCATTCAGTCCACAAAAGCATCATTCAGTACCTTTTTTCAGCACATCAAAGTTCTTCAATCTGGCTTTGGTAGGAAGTTTTTTTGTTCATTATCATCCAGAGAAAAAATCTCTGTTTTGGTTGTATAAACTTTCTCCAGACAACCTTCCTCAAACTTTCCATTTCTTCCCCTCCCTTCAACAGCTCATAAAATTTTGAGGTGATCAGTTTGCCTTCTTTGGTGGAACAGTTTTCCAGTTTTGCATAGACAGCCTGCTTCTTCAAATTCATTAACAGCTTCCATGGCCAATTGTGTGTATAAGAATAACTACATTCATCTTAAGATCTCCAACTAAGATAGTAGTCTGGCACCCACTTCACCCAAAACACATCTTTTTCCTCAATGTTTTTTGTTGTTACAAATAGAGCTCAATGACACAGCTTAGAAGCCTCTTTTACCCTCTTCTCTCCCCCATAAGTAACAAGTACAAATTTGGGTAATATTTTTATGGACACTCTCAGGCAGGTTTAAAACATTGCACCAATATCAAGATAAACTTCGTAGCACTAAATTAATATGCTGAATTTTACCTGCATAAGACAAGCTCATTGAGCTCCATGTGTGGGCCTTGCTTATGAATTTCTCAATCAGGCTTTCAAAGTCAGTTCTACTCCATTTCTCTGTGGTAAGAAGTAGACCAAGGTATTTCATAGGAAATTCTCCCTTGGATATGTTTAATGCACCAGCCAGTACCAGCATTTCAGCCTCCTCCATTCTGGAAAATAACACTTTTGACTTGCTGTCATTAGTCACCAGACCAGTAGTGTCTCTAAATATACACATGGAATATTTAACACTAGTTATACTCTTTATGTTTGCACCCCAGAATAACAGTAAGTCATCTGCAAAGAGTAGATTGTGTACCACAACTTTCTTGCATTTCTGATGGTAATCTATTATGTTCTCCTTGATCTGTTTCTCAATCAGTATTGTGAAGTACTCCATGTTGATCACAAATAGCAAGTGTGAGATTTGATTACCTTGCTTGAAACCTCTTTTAACTTCAAAAGAACTAGTAAACCTGCCATTATTTGAGATGCATAATTCTAAAATCATAGAACTACACTGAATCCATTTTATCATTTGCACTGGGAAATAGAGCTCTTTCATCCAGTCAGACATAAAGCTCCAACTTATGCTATCAAAGGCCTTGCTAAGGTCAATTTGAGCAACATCGCTAGGCCTCATTTTACTTACTCCATATCTGTTCAGAAGCTCCTGAGCCAGTAATATGTTGGGAGCTACATATGTGCCTTTGATGAATGCACTCTGGTTGTTGCTGATTAAATCACTTCACCAATTGTGACATAGGACTTTTGTGATGATTTTATACACCATGGAACAACAAGCAATTGGCTTGTAATCAACAGTTTTTCTAGGATGTTCAGTTTTTTTGGATCAGGGTGATAGCTACATTTCTGAACACATCAGGCATCTCTCCACTTCAAAAAAACCATGTATGGCCTTTATCAGATCTCCACTAACTATGCTCCAAGCATCTTCGAAAAAGAGCTTGTATAACCATCCGTCCCAGGAATTTTAGAACCATTTATGCTCTTCAGCTCTTTATAAAACTCCTCTCCTTCTACTTTTCTTATCATTTTGAGTTGTTGCTTCAGGCTAGTATATTTACTTGCTTCACTGCATCTTCTTCCTGTTTCATAACAGGAACACTTACCCCTATATGAACCTTGAAGTGCTCCACCAGACATTCTCCAATATCATTCTGATAAAAAAACAACCCGATCACTCCATTCCATGGTAACACTTCTATTTCCATACTGCTTCTTCTTCAGTGTGCTGTAAAATAGCTTTGTTGGCCTGTCACCTTCTAGTATCCATTGAATTTTAGCTTTCAGTTGGATAAAACTGTATTCCATCTCTTTCGGACTCTCTGCCTCTTTCCTTCCTATTAACTCCAATTGTTGCAGCTCTAATGAATCTGGTTGTGCATTCAATTTTGTCATAGCATCATCCCACTTTTCTTGTACCCTGTTTACCTACCCAATTATGTCATCAAACTCCCTTTTGTTCATCTTACAGTTTTTTTAATGGCTTATCCAACATTTTCAGTGCCCTAGCTACATCAAAAAAGTTATCAACTTTCCCCAGGTTCCAGATGCTTTCCACTAGCTTCAAGAAAACTTCATACTTGCTCCACATGTTAACAAACCTGAATGGCTTTATCTCCAGCTTCTTCCCTGAGTTGGGCATCACCATTAATGGTAAGTGGTCTGAGCATAACTCATTTTGAATCACACAAACAACATCCTGGAAAACTACATCCACTGTTTACTGATCATGCATCTGTCTATTTTGCTAAATACATGTCATCTTCAGTCCTCCTGTTTCTCCAAGTGTATTTAGCTCCAATGGATCTTTATATATGTCCATACAATAAAGTAATCAAATTGGTCTTACCTATTCCATTGACAAAGTTTCAATAAGAAGTCACTTCCCACAACCGAATTTCACCAAATCAGTTTCTAACCCAAAATTACAAAAGCCGGTCTTGATTTATAGGTCTTAAAAAAGGGCTCCGAAATCGGAACACACTAACTCAACCCTATGATTAAACATTAAATGGTTTCAAGTTTGGAACGTCAATCTGAGGATCATTCCGGTTGAGGAACTTCAATCGAACCCAGCTACCAAGAGTTCCTCAATTGTAACAATAGTGGGGGTCATTGTTCTGAGTTCAAAACGGTTAATGGCAGAACCGCCTTCAATCAAACACCTTCAAAGGCTGGAAGGTGGTTCTTTAAAAACCGACTTGATTCTCAGCCCAATCGCCTTCCAACGATTCGGTCCGCCAAATCACAACAGTTTCAAATTTGAAACTCCTTAGGAAAGGCGGTTTTAAGAAGATTTTTTTTACAATCGACTGCATTTAATCAAAGGCTCTCCACTAATGTTATGTAGGTTGATCCTTAATTATGTGTGATATCAAGTCTGTATAGATATTTAAACTTATCTAAGGTAACTAAAATATGACATAGGCTCTTGTTTACATTGCATCTGTTCATATTCATTATTGTGATTCAATTAGTGTAATCAACGTTACAGAAGCTCATATTTACTTACAAAAAGTATGGTACAACATCAGTAACTAGTTACTACATCACATTTGTGTTACTAACTACATGTTTAAAAAAACTACAGCGACTAATCAAACTCCCAAATCTAAATTCCCCAACCCCCCCCACAGCAGGCATATAACATCCAATTCTAAGAGAAACCAAACTAGGTTTAAAAACCGACACTCGAAAAGCTATGTTATTGATGCTCAGAACCTTGACACGAAAGGTTCATAATACTGGACTAGCATCGATTTTGATAGACAGCGCAGAGAGTATCCCAAATTCTTTTCGACGTCTTGCAACCGACAACTTCGGCCACAGCTTCCAGTGAGAGGGAAGAGAAGAGAAGACTACACAAACGCTTATCATCGGCAACCCAAGCAGCATGCACCGCGATAGCAGCCTCATTTTCTCTCTGTTTGGTTGGAGAAGCACCAACAACATTGGCAAAGGTAAATGAAGAGGAAGAACTGGCTGGAAGAGACTAGCAGAGATGAGTTCCATCGAGAAAACCATGCAAATCCTGAGAGCTGAGAACATGTTCGACCTGAGTGCGCCAAATCATAAAATTGAGATACATCGTACCTAGACATAGGCGTATCTCAATCATATCTAATCTAATCATAATCATATCACAATCACAACTAATCAACGATCTCATCTATCCTAACACATCAAGATGGAGATATTTACCTTTTTCTAGTTTCGAACACTGTACAAATATTTGACAAGAAGTTCGCTAATATTTTTTCAAACTGGAACTTGAGGGATGGAAACTTACCCCTCCTACAGCTCCTTGCGAAGCTCGATCGTAATGCATCGCCATCTACAGTGGCTCCACCTATTCCTGCGTTGTTCACTTAAGACAGGAAGGATAGGATTCTGAGGAATTTGAAGTATTGTATTTTCTGATTGCAGAACATGTAACAATTCGATAGGCAAACAAAGAAAGAATAGTGTAAAGGGACATTTATCTTTATGCAAGTGATCAAGAACATTCAGGTATATGAGTAGGATGGTAACAATGTATCAAGCCTTCCAAACTGAGCCTTGACAAATTCGGCTAGCGAAGCAACACTTGATGAATCTGCAACATCAAGATGATGAAACAGAATTGCATCAGAAAAACCAGCAGATTCTTTAAGCTCGCGAAGGGCTTCGATTCCCTTGTGCACGTCTCTCGCAGTTAGCACCACCGTGATTCCCTGAGAAGCCAACTGCCTCACTATACCAAAATCCTATCCCTCTGTTAGCCCCAGACACAACCGCAAATCTGCTAAAGGTCAACACATTAGGTCATCAAAAGCAGAAACTTCCATTGCAAAAATGGCACGAGAAAAAAATGAAAACAAAAGATACAAAATATAGATTGATCAGAAGTACCACGAACAGACCTTTTAGCTTCTGCCATTATCATTTTCTTGTTGGGATCATTTTTGAAGATGTTGTACTAAACTCCAAATTCCATACCCATGCTAAAGTGACAGCCAACAAGAAACACCTCTACTGTTAGCTACATAATTTCGCAAATAAAAGAGTTGGATCTTGTGAAAACTTTTGTACAGTATGCGCACCATTATTTTATTTATATCTAGTTTACACACAAATAAAAAAAGACAAGAGTCTTCACATGGTTTACTCTCAAATTCTATACGCTGCAGCAGACATTATTTCCTTGACAAAGGAAGCCTTGTCATCATTACCATATTAAAACTTTGTATGCACATCTAGTTATAAGCCTTTTCTTCAGACAACAAAAATTAAATAGCAAATCTGTGATCATATGGAAACAGTTCTTAAATGAACAGGACATTGAAACCATTGAACAGAGTTCAGATCTCACGTTGAACAGAAACTGATAAACTAGAATGAAGAAAATAGATTGAATAGAATTGAATAATTTACTTACAAAAAGTACTCTACTGCAACAGTAACTAGTTACTACATCACATCTGTGTGACTAACTAAATGTCTAAAAAAAAAAAACTAGAGTGACTAATCAAACCCCAAATCTAAAATCCCCCCTCCTCTACAGCAGGCATATAACATCCACTGCCAAGAGAAACCAAACTAGGTTTAAAAACCAACATTCGGTGACGACTAGGGCAATCAACTTTAAACACTCTGATTCTGGCATCGTGCCCTTCTTCTTCTTCTTCTTGCTCCTCGATAGGCGAAGTGATGAGTTCTGCGGTCAGCTTGAACAGGAAGATGTCGGGACAGAGTTCTTCGGTCTCGAAGAGGTCGGCATTGAGTTCTTCGGTCAGTTTTAACTCGAAGAGGTCGGTACCATGAACCCAACATGGATTGATATTGTTGTATGCATGCACCCCTTCCATCGCGAACGAAAATTTCTTAATCCATGAATCCGCGTTGCCGTATTCCGACATTACATATACTTGAGTTCTTTTCTCCATCTCATTGGGTACGCATACAGCTAAGGTATTATCCAGCACACCTAGTTGAATAAAGTTTGGAATTTGTATGTGAGGGAAATCGACGATGTCAAACGTCTCAGTCCAGAAGTCAAATGTAACGATCATACGATAATTCGACAGCATGCACCAGTGACAACACCCATTCAAATACACCGGATCAAGGTTTAGGAATTCGCGCATGTAAACAGATTTAGGGTCCACATCAAGTCTACTCCAACAGTTTGTGCTGAGTTTGTAAATATCAACCCTTTCGCTGCTAATGATACTGATTACCTTGTAATCGTTGGTGGATGTATCCAAACCAAAACCCAACCTGACATGGCTAGTCATAGTATGGGGAGGAAGTTTTCGGTACTCGCGAGTGATAGGATTGTACAAGTTAACTTGGTTGACCTCGTCGCTGGAGTGTTCTTGAAAACAAACGATTCCATTACATGATCCAACTAGCCAAAAATATGGAGGGTAGGGAAACCTTACGCCACCCAAGGTGTAGGAATTATGGGTCCGTATATGGAATAGGCTGTCCTTGGACTCCTGGCATACTTGTCCGTAAAAGACCATGAATGGATCCTCGTTTTGGATGCTACTATTATCAATGTTGTTGAAAAACTCAGGATCTTTGATCATCCAATCGCGCAATGATTTACATAAGCAGCTCAACCTCACCTTGGACTTCGTAGAGGGTAGCTTTAATAGGATCTCCCATACCAAATCCATCGGCAAGCTCATCCTCCAAGTTGTAAAATATGAAAACTTGATTTTATTCATCATCACAAGTCACAATATATATGGTAAAATCTACTTTTACTTTCCTATAAGGAATAGTAGTATTATGTGAATATTAATTGTAATTGTAATTAGATTATAATTCATTTTCTAGTAGAGTTTAAGTCTTTTGTACTACTATATAATGTATCTCAGAGCATGAATACAAACACACAATTATTACCCCGTAAATTTTTCATGATATCCCAGGCTAAAATCTCGAAATCCTAAAATAATTTATGCTGCCTTTCGAGTCGCCGTCGTCGCCTGCGTCCGCCGCGCTTCCGATCACGTACAGCTGTAACCGTCGATTGCCCCTGCTTTACAACCGTTGTCCGCCGCCATGACCTTCTGCCTAGTTACCGCGTCCGTCCGACACCGTACCTGCTCTGATCTGCTCGTGCGTTTCATGCACAAGTCATCTGCATCGTCCACGCGCTGCCGACGTACCGACACGCACGCGTGGACCGTCCTTGCCGCCGATCTGTGCTCATCCCTGATCTGAAATAATGTTTGTACCTGGTTTCAATTCCGATGATGCTGAGCAAGCCTGCGTTGCTGCTAAAGCCGAGGCTAACAAGCTACAAAACCTCAACGTCGCCGATGTGATTGCAGCTTTACTCAAACAGTTGCAACTGCAATCTGGCGCTGGGGAGTCTGTTCCTACGGGTCGATCTATGCATGATCCTTACTTCCTTAGTACTACCGACGGTCCTGGTTTGTCAATCTGTCACGTCATACTCAAAGGAGAAAATAATTACCATAAATGGTCTAACGTCATTTGTGGCACTATGCTTCCCAAAAAGAAGAT
>JAULKK010290701.1:0-13401 GCA_032355705.1 Rubia peregrina
GGGGGTATTTCGGCCAAAAAATAGATTTTAGTTCAAGGGTATTTTAGTCATTTTCTTTTTTCTCTTCGCCGGAATTTGCACGGTCAACGCCGGAAAGTTAGACTTTGGGTATATCGGCACAATTTGTTCAAAAGTTAGGGTTAGATTGACACATACAATAATAAGTTATGGTTATTTTTGCACTTTCTGAGATTGCAGAATTATATTGGCAATTTCAACCTAAAGTCGAGATTATAAATATAAATATCCCTTTATTTTTTATCAAACAACGTCGCAGTAGTGTCAGTTACCATATCGGTAAGTTTGCCATTGCAACTGGGTTCGATATCCCAACGTCGTATATTCTTTAGCATGGCATATATAAACGATGTCATCCCTATTGGTCACGTGTACCTCACTTGTCCAATAGATATCACCGACGTCGATCTCAAATGAATGACGTTGGTCATTTTATAATTACTGCAGCGTAGGTTATTTTAATAATTTCAATATTGGTCAACGTCAGATTTAAATAGGGGGTTTGAGCTTTTAACTCACGGAAAAATTCAAGGGTACAAATACACTTTCAATAAATAAGAAAATATATGTACACTAACAAAAAAGAAGAAGTATATTTGCATTTTACCCTATGTATGAAACGTTTATGCAAACATTTTTGAACATGACACGTATTTTTTCTCTAGAATTAAGAAGATTTACACCCACGGGTGTACCTCAGCGGTTGGGATGTTGGTTTATTTGGCCAATGTTCATGGTTCAAATCTCGGCAGCGACAGTGTGGGAATTTCCTGAGCTGCTTGGGATCCCTTGTGCGCACTGAAGACGGACGGCTAAGGGGTCCTAGTGCTGGCATACCGTGACTTTATCTCCCCATCAATGTCTATGGTGTCGGACGGGTGAGGCACTGAGGGCGAGCGCATCGCCTTTTGGCCAATAGAATTAAGAAGACGTGTCTAGTATTTTTCTTTATCCTTATTTATTGTGGGTGGGGTGCATTTCTTGTTATAAAAAATGAAAAGATGAAATGATGAGAAGCAATTTACTAGATGTAAGCAATGTCCGGGATTATTTTGTAGACGTCTACCATTTTATAATGCTCCTTCCACTCTATCATGAGATTTCTATAAAGTTTATAAGAATATTTATAACTTGTTGATGTGAAAGAAAATAAGAGATTAAAATAAGTCGATCAAATTGTAATCACAAATTTCAGTTATGATAGTAATTTTTTAAAGTTAAAACTGATGAAATTGAAAAGTAATAACATTACGTACAAAACAAATGAGAATAATATGATTCATGGACAAAGAGAATAGATCTGTGGCGATAATCAAGAAGCGCATTTTGAAAAGTACCGGGCATTAATATTACGAAATATCACAGCAATAATGCACATGAACAAATCTCTGGATAGATGATATTCAATGCTTGCGCTAGGTGTCCACGCGTCCTACCTCCGTTTCATTGGATTTGACACTATAACTTTAACTATTTGAATTTATGTGAATGAAATGTGTACGTGAAATTGAATTCAGAAAAGAAAAAAGTAGAATAAGTACTGGATAAAATTGAAGAAACATTGTCTTGAAAGAAAAGTGTGTCAATCTTTATTAAAAAAAGAGGAAACTTTTGTCACATCCCATGAAACAAAGTGAGTATGATTTATTTTCTTCTCTTCTAGTATTCCCTATTTCCCTTTTCATTTTATGATATTTTTTAATACTGACTTCTTCCCTTTTTATTAAATCCTAAATTAATTTCATTCACCCAAATTACTTTTCATATTTTTAATTCATCTACACCACTCATTTCATTTTTTTTTTAAATATGTGTGCCCAAAAGTAGGAGTCAATATTAAGGGATTAGAGGGAGTATATATTAAGCACATATATTCATAATTCTGGTAATTAATTAGAAAATGACAATTTAGGTGTCCAAGTTTAGGTAAAATTACAGGATGTGTTCCTTATTTTGCACAATGTTTCAAAAAGGTTCTTAAATTATTATGAAATGTTCTCAATTGGTTCCTTTATCGGACATAATTTTTTTAAATTAAGTTAACGGACTCTTCACAGTTAACAAGATTTAAAAAAATATAGTTTAACAACGTTTGGGGTTAAATTAATTTTTAATTTTTTTTCTCTTTTTCCAGTTTTTTTCCGCTGCCTCCTCCAACATGAATAGAAACCTACCAATCCAATTGTACTCACCGTCTCTTCTATCGTCCTTACTTTCCATGTACTTTCTTTCCAATAGCGGTACTATCATCATTAGAAATGTCAGCTTAATGTTAACTCCCTATTATTGTGTATATAGATCTTTGTCTACTAGGGTTTAAGTTTATTCTCATTTTTCATCTTCAAGAGTAGGCTAGAGAGAGAAAATACTCTTCCTTCTCTCTAGGTTCTTTTCCTTTCTTCTCTTTATTTTTCTTTGCCCAAAAGTGTTGAATCTAATGCAATATTTGGGTTCAATGCTTAGTGATTAGTTCATTAACTTGGGGATTATATTTGTATTCATGTATTAATGTCTATTTTATTAGATTTGTTAGATATACCTATTTTTATGTATTTTGTGATATTATGTTGACTTTTCCTTAATATTCTTGTGAACTGCATGATTGTTACACTTAGTTAGCACACATAAAGTCTACTTTTATATTGTTTCACTATTGATACCCCCTGGGGAGGGAAACCTAGATGTCATTGGGGTAACAATGGGTCCAAATCCATGTGTGTGTGTGTGTGCACGTAGGTTGTCCTTGTTAACATTACGATCGACCATGCACTAGTAAGCCGATGAGTTGGTCCGAAGGGTTATGGGTAGAGATAGCTAAAGTGGCAAGCTAGAATTATTTTTGTGATCATAAAGCCATCAATAAGATGCCTACTTCCTTTACCTTTGCAGGCCTAGGGGTATAACGTTCGTGGTATTTCGCCAGGGACTTAATCGTACGGGGGAGAATCAGATATGCACAATAAGTCATTGTTGTTGTTGCACTCTCATAGTTAAGTAGATGAAGCTGATGGAAGATTTTATACGTGCACCCTTATGTGACAAATAGTTTCATAGTTCTTATATGTGATTAAATCAAGGATCGAAATAGCATTAATCATGTTACACAAATACTCCCCAAGTGCTAGTTTATATAGTTTATTCTCGTGACCAATTTGCATGTTAGTAGATTTAGTACAAACCCCTCCCCAATGCTTGTTTTACCAACAGTGATTGTTCCTAACACGTGAACAGATTGATGACCCAATCACAGTTGTGTGTAGTTGATTATTAGATATCTAACATCTCTGTGGACGACCCCTGTACTTGGCACTATCTACCAATCTTGTTAGTATAGTAGTAGGAATGGGAGAAACATTAAAAATTTCTATCTTTGATCCCTAACGGTCCTCCTCTCAAGTTTAACGATGTCGGGAGGGGGCAGGTCAAATTTTTATGCTGTTTCCATGGATGTTAGTTTAACGGTCTAGTAGTTAATTGCATAACGTGTTAGTTGAGTAGTTAGTGTAGTTTTTTATTGTTGTTTTTGTTGGTTTTTGGTGTTGAGCTTTTTTGCTAGTATTTGGTTATTTCTAACCCTTTTTGCTAGTGTCATTTTTGGTTGGCTACAATTTTATTCCCGGTTTATGATACACCCACGTACCACTAACTTGGGAGTTTTTACCTTATCTAACAAATTACACAGGTGGAAGGCAACGAAAAAGGAGAATATCTAGACCAGAACTTCCACAAGAACTGGTTTTGGTAGTTGTAAGAGCGAAGAAATTGTGGAGGATAACCGCACCTTTAGGGAAATGGCTCCAAACTTAGAGAATCAACCCCTTTGCATAGTTTTCCTACCCTTGCCACCCAATGTTACTTGTGAGCTCAATAGTGGCATAATCCAATGTTTGCCCACTTTCCATGGAATGGCTAGTGAAGATCTGAACAAGCACTTGTCAAGGTTTCAGCTATTTTGTAATAACACAAAGTCGCTGTGAGTCACGGAGGAAGATTACAATTTGAGGTCGTTTCTTTTCTCACTTAGGGATATGGCTAAAGATTTATTTTATTACCTTCCACCGGTTGCATCACCTCCTGGATGGATATGAAGTGCACATTTCTTGAGAAATACTTCCCAGCTTCAAAATCTATGGGGTTGAATAAGTAGCTCTCTAATATCTCTCAATTCGCTAATGAATCCCTTTACGAGTATTGAGAAATGTTCAAGAGGTTATTGGAAAGCCGTCCATATCATCCATTCAAGGGGGGATTTAGTCTACTATTTCTTCGAGGGGCTAGGTGATGATGATATGTGTATGGTGAACATCACTTGAAACAGTTTAATCGCCAAAAAGAGCCCATGGGAGGCAATGGTACTCTTCGAGGAAATGGCTAATGGTACAAGGTAGTTTGGTACAAGATCAAGGGTGAAAACCGTGGACGAGCCATCTCATTCTCCCAAGTTAGAGGAGTTATTGCTTCCATGATGAAAGAGTTCATGAAAAAAGGGTGGGTCACCAATGAAGACGAAGATTGTAGGTGCGACTCGAGTAGTAGACTTCCAATCCGACATGTGGACTTCAATCTAGAAATTGGATTGAAAGATTCATTTTTGGGAGGCTCACTAGTGTGTGAGCCAACAAATGTGTTCATGCTCAGTATAGTTGTTAGTTAGGGGTTGTACGGCCTAACCGAGGCAAATGATGTAACAATCATAAATTAATGAGAAGGAGAACACTCTTTTTCAAATACAAAAATTAAAAGAAAAGCAATTTAAAGCATCTTAAATGTGAAGATCAACTTGATTGATATAACTAGTCATACAATGATAATGAAATTTTAATTTAAAAAATCATATCCAATAAATAGTCTTTGTAATCGTCAATTACTACACGAAACATGACATTTTACTTCGGTTCTGCAGAGGCTTTTACCTCAATTATCAGGCATAAAATATCAAGGTAAATACAGGCATAGTAAAAGGTCTATTTACTACTGCGGTTCAAAACTAAGGTAAAAAATTCCGTTTACCACAATTTTGATAGGAAAAAACCTAGAAAATAGTTATGATAACCGAGATAAATAGTTATGAGTCGACATCCCCACCGATAATGGAGCGAGGTCAGTCCTAGACATTGGCAGTCGACATGAAAATGGTGCGACGTTGTGGTAGCCGATATCGTAGAGAAAGGGTGGGACGTTGGATAATAGGATCATCGAGGTCACATGTTTAGGCTACCGACATCGATGATTGTGTTTTATTACTACTATTTTTTACCATGGTAAAAGATATTTGTTACCTTAGTTTGTACAGGAATTAACCGGAGTAATTATAATTTTGACGACCCCCTTGCTGAGGATTCAACGACGTCAAGTGGCATAAAAGCATAGTCTATGTGTCACATACCATGCCACATCATTAAGGCCGAAATCAATGGTCTCAAATCCGGTTAAATGATGATTTGGAAATTCTAGGATGACAACGTCGTTTAAATGGACTGAGGTCGCTCGTAATGGGGCTACGATAAATATATTTTGGGCCTTACATGGAGCTTGCAATGTTGCAGGTTTGATGATGTGGTGCTGACCATCACACGACGTCATTTTGATTAACAGACATCACTCCATTTGTGGTTCCATTAGGAACCCCTTGCCGAGCATGCTATGATGTCACTCAATGTTTATCGAATTTATCGAAAGGTAAATTATGTAAGTGTGATATCGACGCTTATGTAAAAAACACGAATACAAATTTACTGAATTTAGACCATGCCTTGAATGCCTTTCAGATTTCATGTAACTATGCCATGTATAATGCTTAGAGACATGAAGGATAAAAACTACACCTTCAATACATAAATTATGTTCTCAAAATTCTCACAAAAAGATCTATACCATAGATACTTCATAGCTATCTAGAGATCTAAATCAAGGTGTAAGAAATAACTTTTGAAAAGTATCAATGGATATTTTAGAGAATGATGCTTGTAATAAAAATCAACCAAATCCTAGTTCCTCATTTGGTAGATAGATTAAGTATGTGCTTCAAATTATTTACTATCATAAAGAGTGCCTAACTCTCATGTAAACCCTATAAAAGCTTGACAGGGTATGGTGAATTGTCCTCGGGGGAAGACTACAACATAGAGTAATCTAATAACTGATAAAAATGATGAGAAAGTTGTGATATTAAGCGTTGAAATAATAGGTGAGAATAAGATATACCTTTTGTACGTCAAATTGATTCTCCTTCACATACGAGACCAAATCCTTCATAAAGCGCATGAAAAAGTAACCACTTTCCCACGTGGCCGCTTATTTTTTATGCTATTCGTAAATACAAAGTTGTAAGTAAATTATAATCTTTAGGAATTTCCATTGAAATACTTTACGGTTGCTAATGAGGGGATCCGTCATCACGTTTGAAATTGCAAATGTAATTTTTTTTCCAGGGGGCATTTGATGTAATAAATCGAAGCAGAACATTGTGTTCTAAGGAAGAATGATGAAGGCGGTGTGTTCATTTTATGTAGTAATTTCATAAAATATTGGACTCAATTTTGTAAACTTTCGTGGTTTAAATCCTGTGTTTTGCCTTGAATTTCTCTTAGGAGAGTTAAGAGCGATTTTTGTGCTCTTATTACTTTTTTAGGGAATTTTGTGTGACGAGACAAATAAATGAAGAGTTGACGAGTTGAGGATCATATTTTGGGGTTTGAAGAGTTGAAGAATCGAAGACAAGAAGAAGTGAAGAGTTGAAGATAAACACTTAGAAAAGAAAAATAAAGACTTGAAGATGCGGCATTTGTACAACTTCTAGTAAATCTCGGTCGCAAGCCGCAAGAATTCCTTGCAGAAACAAGGTTCATAATATTTTGGGTATTTTACAACTTCCAGTATCCTTCTGTTGTAAGTTGCAAGGATTTCCTCATTGGTCGTGACAGTTTACATCCATCTGCCTTCCTAGACCCTTGCTATCACGAGTAGCAAGGCCTTCATTTCGGGTCTCGATAGGGGCTCAGGTCCAAAATAAAAATGGGCGGAACCCTTGTTCTTGCACATAACTCTCATCTTCCTCTGTCGTCCTTCTTTCAAAGCCACCACACTTCCACCATTCCTCCATCAATTCGGCCAAAAATCACTACCTCAACATCGGAAATCCATCCATCTCACTTCCTCCTACCATCCCCACACCACAAAAACATCAATAACTCCCTTAAAACCAAAAATTAAAAAACCCTAGAATTTGGGAATTTCTTGGAAACTCATTGCGTGGGATTATTCAATTACTTTCATACACACTTTATTGGTACAATTCTCATTTCTGTACCATTGAACTGTCAATTTTGGTTTATTTTATGAATTTATTATATCTTGAACTCATGAGTTGAATGTTTGTGTTCATGGTGTGAACTTGGATAGTTATGATTGTGGATATTGCTTGATAATTGTGTGGTCTTGCTTGATCATGCTAATTTTAACTTAGTTTTTGCAAATAACATGTTGATTGTTGGAATTGTATACTTATGCTAGACATTGTGTTAGTGGCTATGATATTGTTTGGAAAATGCATAAGTATTATTCGCTATAATATGGTTTCATTGTAGGAGTGAAAATGTGGTATGTGGGAAAGCTTTGTGAGGTTATTTATAAGGTTTGATTGAATCATCTAGGGTTGAATATCGTTGAAGTTCTACTTGTGGTTACATATGAATACTTGCATCTTTGTAGTTACATTTTGTGATTGTAGTGTGCCGACTACATAACTGTGATTGTAATGTTTCAATTGCATAATGTTGCTCGCATATTCATTGCTACATGTTGATATTTTAATGTGATAATTTCAAAGTTTTGATTGCATGATGGGAATTGTGATGTTCATTTGAAATACTAGGGTTTCTTGAAATTTTTTATGCTAAACCTTGTGGGTTTTGATGTCTTTCTCTATAATGATTAGTTCTTGATACCTGATGGCACCCAAGATACCGCAAACCCAGAGAGAGGCAAGTTCTTCGGTGGCACCTCCACCTCCCCCCCCAAATTTTGGAACCAAGGTCATACAAGTACATGGGTTTGAACCGAATCTCCGGTGAGCATGCCGGTAGATGGGATCTTCTGGCCAAACCTTCCAAGAAGATCCAAGAGGCTAATTCTGTGATGAAGGGACTTTGGAGGCCCTAAGATTGTGGGTTCCTGTCGGGCGCCTCCTTACCAAATAAGGTCTCAGAGGCTTTATGAGCAGGAGTACACCAAGCTACTTGAGGTACACCCGCCAGTTCCTCGCCACGGTAAAGCTTTGTACAACTAGGAGAGATGAATAAAGGATGGAGCAGTATTGTGACAAGTATATCTGTTTCTATTTGAATGGTGTGTCATATGAGATGACCTTCTAGGAGCTTGAGGAAGCTTTCGATTGGGACACCGTGCACATCCGGGAACACTATGATCTGGAGATCCCGGCCAACACTGACCATGTTGATTTGGTCTTTGGCTCACTGTCACTAAGAGGTTCACGGATATTCGGTATAAGAATATCCTGAGCATCCATCCAGCTCTTCGTTTTGTGTAATATTTCCTAACGGCCACTCTATTCTATCAAACTAAGCTGACTTATGTACCGAACAATGATGTACGGTATCTTTGGTACTTCACTAGTGAGAGCACAATATATGGATAATGGGTTAATTTTTGGATGGGCAAGGTTCTCCATGAGGGAAAAAAGGTTTGGGGGTATATTTTTAGGGGGCATGGTCACCTTATTGGCGCAACACCTACCAATTGCCACCCCACCAGAACTTCAGCTTATGGGTAGGGATGACTCGTACCTCGTTACCCTTGAAGAGGATGAAGGACTATAGTTGGATATAGCTCACCGTTATGCAAGGGTTCTATCATTAGCTATATGGGAGAACCAAGGTTCGATTCATGAGACTCCCACAGCCCCAATAGAGAAAGCTGGAGCTAGACACACCTACGGATGCCTAAGACTTGCATCTAACATGTCATGTCAGGCTGCATTTGAGTTGAAGCTGAGCCAAATGCCCCCAACACCCATCCCGAGCTAGGAGGGTGTTCTCCTATTCACCAATCCTGCTGCACCATCCCCCTCCATAGTAAGATGAGCCTATGCATGGTAAGTTTCCTCTGCCCCTCCGAACTTCTATAATCAGCTGATGCACACACTTGAGGCTAGATTCCACCTTCAGATTGGGCTTATTTTGGAGCATGATCTGCACCAAAAAGCATGCATTAACCTATGCATTTAGCACATTTGTTATTGTAATTTGTTTGGTTCATTGCTAAGTTTACTCATATTTACACTACAGGGGGTTTAGATAGTTATTGTTGGTTTTCTTGTCTAAATCCATTTTAGTGAGCTGATAGGTAGGTTGCTCCTAAGCACTTCGGTGCAGACTGTAGAAGGGCATTCGGAAAGGTGGTAATAGATAGTAGAAGGTTATTTGCAAGAATGACAGTAGACAAAAGGCCACGAGTCAAAATTTTATAGTAGATGGAACCAAGCCAAGAAGGAAAGAGGAGTCAAAGATCGATAAATGAAGGATTGACACCGCTGTGTAATACTACATGTCCCAGTGGTTTGCAAGAAGGTCTCGTGCAGCTAAGTATAGGCACTGATCATGCCATATTGAACGGCCCGTGCAAACCCAAGTTCAAGATGTAAAGACCAGCTGCAAGGAATTGCACACCTGCTATCAATTACCCAGCTATCGACTTCTAGCCCACGGTCCACAATTTTCTACACAACCTGTGTTGTTCGGAAGGTAAAATCAGGCTTCCAGCTGGTAGCCCACGAGGATATACACGACCTGGGTCGTTCAACGGTTCACAAAGTGCCGCCGGCTGGTGGCCTGCAGAGCTATGCGTAGCCATGCGCTCAGAAAGGCTAGAGACCAACACCCAGCCTGTGGCCCGTGTTATATTACACAAGCCATGTACTATAGCACGGACGATGCCAGACGGATTCTAGGGTTTAGGTTGCCCATTATGGGGCTCTATTAAGGCATAATTCTTACTACTATACATATTAGCCTATGCCTACTAGAGTTTAAGTTTGCTAGACTTAGTTTCATTCCCCTAATTTTTCTAAGAGTAGGTAGAGAGATAAAGTGATTAAACCTTCTCTCCTAGTTTTATTTTCTCTTTTTTACCCAAGAGCATTGAATCCAATGGATCAATTGAGTTCAATGCTTAGGGAGTAGTGATTTAACTTGGGGATTTTATATTTGTATTCATGACATGGTAGTTATTTTGTGAGATTATAATATCTTCCTATCATTTAATGCTTGTTAATATAGTGTTGACTTGTGCTTACATTCTTGTAAAATGCATGATTGATATACTATGATGGCATACACCTTATTCAATTTTCATTGTATGGCGCACTATTGTTGTCCCTTAGAGCGTGTTGGCTAGGGTAATAGGGAGAGTGAGAAGTCCAAGACCTCGTGGGTGTTTGCATGTGGGTCACGAGCACCGCTCCGATGACTGTATGCTAGTTGGACTGGCTACTCACTAGTGAATAACTAGACATTAGTTCGATAGGAGGACATAATAGTGGCAAAAAGTAGGGTTGGCATAATTTGACCCTTGTCGCCGCAACCCTAGAGTCACCATAAGGTACTGATCCCTCCCCCTATAGGTCTAGGAAGAAGCATTCATAGTGGAGTACCCGGGACCTAATTCTTTATATGGAATGAGTAAAACTGCACAGCGGTAGGCGCGTTTTTGTAATTCCTTAATTACGGAAAAGGTGTTGGTAGAATAAAATGAGAGAACCTTTATGTGACGGATAGGGGGGAAGTATTGACTACCGATCACACTATGTGACATAAGTATTAGGATATGTTTATACATCTTGTAATTGACTGAATCTAGGATCGAAATATACTACCCGTCTTATAATTGACTGAAGCTAGCTCTATATAGTTTACTCTCTTGTTTTTGCATGATTTTAGTTGTTAGATCAGCCCTAAACCCCCTCCCCCCAATTATTTTTTTGTAACATTAGCTTTTCCTGACACATGATTGGATTGACGATTTGATTGCTCCTTTGTATAGTTAACTTTTAAAGTCCGAGCATCTTCGTGGACGATGCCAGACTTGCTGCTATCTACGTTTTGGTAGTTTAGTAGTAAAAACGGGAGCAACAATATAAACCTTATTTTGTGAAGTGCTCCGTGGGTTAAAATCCCATCTTCCGAAAGGTTGACATTTTTAACGACCCCGCGGAGTGCGGATCAAATTTTGGTGTCGTTGCCGGAGATGATAGTTTAAAATGTTAACTGGTAACTAACATAGCTAGTTGGTTGAGTAGTTAGTGTCTTTATTTATTTATTTGATTTTTTAAAGTTTTAGTTGGTTTTTAGTGTTGGGCCATTGTGTTAGCTATTCCGGTTACTCCTAATTTGTTTGCTAGTGTTTGTCTTTGATTTGGTATTGTCTAGTTTCTGGTTTATGGTGCACACCCGTACCACGAACTGTATATATATATATATATTATATATGTGTGTGTGATTTAAGTTAATATACTAGTTTAAACTTATTTTCAATGTGCTAGTATTCTTCCATACTTTGAGTTAATTTTTTATAATAACTTCTAGTTTACTATCTTTTAAAGATAAAAATTAAATTAAATTATTTTCAATACCATTTTTTAAAAGAAATAAAGTTTACTAAAACCCGGTCCAACCGATTTGTACCACTCCAAAATCAGAATAA
Organism: Rubia peregrina; assembly: GCA_032355705.1. Taxonomy (NCBI): domain Eukaryota; kingdom Viridiplantae; phylum Streptophyta; class Magnoliopsida; order Gentianales; family Rubiaceae; genus Rubia; species Rubia peregrina. The sequence continues at coordinate 11,737 of JAULKK010290701.1, forward strand.
TTCCGATCGATCTCAATCCTAAATAATGGCTAATCGGTCCGGTCGTCGATTAAAGATTTTTTATGATTTTGGTTCCGGTCCGATTTTGAACCAACAAATACTCCTACTTATAATGGCTTTATTATTAAAAAAATCAATATATGTTCATGCAAAAACGAGAACAACGCCCTCACTTGACTACAAGTTCTTATACGATTCTCAAGACAGCACGAGTGTGCGACTGTGTGTGAACAAAGCTTGGGATATAAGATGTCGACGTCGTGTTTAGTTTTTCAAGTACCCGCGCTTAATTTTAATTACACAAATGGAGCAGGGAAATTGATTTTGGACTTCGGAACATTTGCCTCCAAGATTTGAAGTCCTCGGAAGAGTAAGCAGAGCAAAATTTGAACCACAACAATTTGTATTGTAAAGCATCTTTTCCCGTGCATGGATGTCTAAGAATGTAAAATATTATGCATGTATAGAAAGTTGTGCTTGATATTTTGATGGTGAAAATTAGGGGTGGGCAAAAAAATTGAAAATTGAAAACCGAACCAAAAATCAAATAATCCAAATTTGAATAACCCGAATCAAATTTAATATTCAAGTATTTGAACCGATAAAACCGAATTATGAATATAGTTTACGGTTTGGTTTTTGATTTCTAAACATAAACCGACAACCGACCCAAAAATCAAATTAAATATATATCAATGAAATATATAATAACATGAATTTTACATTAATACTTTGAAATGAAGAAAATAAAGGGGCATCTTAAGAAAAATTAAGTGAATTTAGCCAAATTGTACATATTAATTTCTAATAGTTCTATTTAGTATTTCTTTCAAAACTATTTGACTGAACAATTTGACAGTTTTATATGCATAGATAGTGATTCATGATGTTAGATTTTGATGGATTTTTAATTTTTATTAAGCAAAGATTTATGAGTTTATGTTGTTTAGGTAGGAAATATCATGTTTGTCCTTTCTAATTTCTTTCTCTTAGAAAATATACCGATTATGAGGGGTGAGAACGAGCACGCACGTTCGTGAACAAGCTCGGGATTGGCTCGGTTATAGATCGGATCGAGATCGTCATTTATTAAATGAACGAACACGAACAAAATTTTAGGCTCGATTAATAAACGAACATAATGCTGATCAGCTCGTTTATGTTCACGAACAACTCGATAAGAAGCTCGATCAAACTCGATTATGGATCGATTAGAGCTCGTCCAAAGTATGAAATAACTAATATTAAGTGGTGCCTTAAATATCATTTATTTAATTTTAATAACTAATAAGTGTCATGTGTGCAGGGGTGGGCAAAAAATCAAAAACCGAACCGAAAATCAAATTATCAGAATTCAAATAACCTGAACCAAATTGAATACTCCCTCCGTCCCAGGGCAAATTACCCACTTACTTTATGACACCATTCTCTATCAAAGTTTGATCACATATTTGAATAGATATATGAAAAATAATATTATCGTATGTGATATTGTTCAATTCATCGTAACAAGTAGTTTATAGAAAGTAACTTTTTATTTATCGTTATTATATGTAGTTAAACATATTAATGATCAAACATGTGTCTCGAACGATGTGCAATGATTGCCCTGTAATTTGCCCTGAGACAGAGGGAGTATCAAATTTTTATAAGGTCTCCACTAAA
>JAULKK010290710.1:0-13401 GCA_032355705.1 Rubia peregrina
ATCTATGTATGTATATATATATATATCTAGGCTTATATTCACCATTGCATGCTTAGACGCTTAGAAATATCCCTCTTCTCCGTGGACGATCCCAACTTGCCACTAGCTACTTAATTGTAGTTGGCACGCATTTAGGGCTATAAATTATATATTTGAGAGGTAAGGCGTCGGCCTCCCATTGATTTTAAATTAATATTATTTGTTGTTAATTGCGCATATATATATTTATAATAAATGTTTACCTTTTGTGATTCAGTACATCCCGAGGTAAATTGTACCACTCCTGCCGAATGACAAGACCCCCATTGTGCTGAGGTGCTACGGGAGAGAGTGACACATGAACTACTCGGGGGTAAGGAAGATCAAGGTTCTATCCCCCAAAGAGTTCTGGCGAGTTCCTTTCCAGCAGCCGCCTACCCATTTGGCACACTTTTTTTTCCGAGGTCATAGAAGTTGGGGGGGGGCGATTCTCTTCAAGGTCATCATAGTCCAAGCTGATTGAATTTATTGCAATTTCTGTTTTGTTGGAAGTAAGACAATTATTTTTTTGAATCTATGTACTAATTGTAAGGATATTTTTATTAACACTATTTTCTAATAATTATCCTACCTTATTTGAACAAAAATTGACTGTATGTGCGATTTGAACTGTGAATTATTTAAAAAACCATTTTCAACTGTACTATTCAATGCCATTGTATACAATGATTTTAAAAACCATTGAAAACTAATTTTGTAGACCAAAGTCAATAATTTTCAAAAAATTTAACCTCTAAAAGTTCTATGTGCAACATACCTGCGACGTTGGCCATCCATCGCATTACATGTCGGTAAAAACTACATAAAATGCGAAGTCGGCTGCCCTCATTAAACATTATATGCGACATCGCGTGCTATTCTGTAAGATTATTAATTCCTTTTTTAAACATCTTACTTCGGTATAATAATTGAGGTAAATATATTATTTACCTCAGTTTTTAACCGGGGTAAAAGAACTTTTCTACTTCGGTTATTTAAGCTAAGCCAAAAAATTGAGGTAAAAAGGGAAAAGTAAAAGGTCATTTTTATTTTAGTGAAAATACTTTGGGGTCAAATTAAGAAGACATTAGTGATGAATTATTGATTAAAGGTAACGATCAAAGGGGATTCTCACAAAAATATGAGGAACAACTTTTTTCGAGAGTTTCCATACTCAAAACAGTAAAAACAAATTGGCCCCTCTGAAAAATAGACGGTGGTTTTATCCAATTCAAAGGCGGTTTATTACAATCACCTTTGTTTAAGAAATAACAAAGGGGTTCTTCCAAGAACCATATTTAAATTCATACTATCAAAGGCGGTTGTGTCAAACCAGATTTGTTTGCACACATCAAAGAACATAGAAAAGGCCTCTGATATTCCTTGTGAGTTCGTAAGGTGGGGAATCGTCCCAATAGAAGAGCTCTTATATGTTCCAAAACCGTAAGTTGAATCGGACCTCCCTTCTGGAATCTGACCTTTTTGGGTCTAGTTCAAATTGAGGAACTACGACTTAGCTTTTCTTAGCTTTTAGTAGGTCTTTGGGCATGAGTTCTGAAATTGGAAATTGTAAAATTGGCCACAGTAAATGCAGCGGCCCTCATTCTTTATTTTAAAAGTATCAAAACATTTGGGTTAGAATGAGAAAAAAAATTGGATTTCTTGAAGACCTGAGGTATGTATATTTTTCAAATTACATTATTTTCAAACCATATTTTGTATTGTTTTATTAATTGTTAATTAATGTGAATGCTTTGGGAGGGTTGAGTATTAATTGTATTTATTGAATAATTAGGGATAAAATGTTGTGTGTTAAGGTTAATAATGAGATGCATATGACATTTCATTGTAGGTGGTTGCTTATGGATCAATCGATATCATAAGTAGAGATCTTAGAAAATCTCTAGATACATCTCTTTGGTTGAATCTTTTATTGTTCTAGCTTATGAACATGCATTCAAACATAGCGTGGTACGAGTACATTTCCCCTGTAGAGATTGTAGGAATGATGTATATTTGGGTAGGATGAATATGTGTGAGCATCTTATAATGAGGGTGTTCCAAACTCGTTACAATTGTTGGGTATGACATGGGGAGGTTGATCCGACTAGCTGTGATGTTGATTCAAAAGAAGAACCTGATAGTTTTGATAAATTTGGTGAAATGTTGGATAATGTTGCTAGAGAATTCCATTGTAAACCGAAGCTCCTAGAAGCGTTGCATAATGACAAAAAGGCAACATTGTGAGAGGGTTCTAAACATTCTGTTTTGAGTGCCATTCTGCAAATGATGAATTTGAAGGCTAAATTTGGGTGGACTGGTAAAGGCATGATAGTGGCTCTTCAATTTTTAAGGAATTTTCTTCCTGAAGGTAATTTGATGCTTAACAGATCGTATTCTCTAAAATGATTCTTTGTCCAAAGGGATTTGAATTGAAAATAATCATGTATGTCTTAAAAATTGTATGTTGTATAGGGGAGATGCGGATGAAAAGTGATATCGATGTCATGTATGTAGTGAATCTCGGTAAAAGATGAAGATTAGTGTAATTGAGGTTGGTGCAGAGGATGTAGTCAATTTGAAGAAAAATGACTTTGGCCAAAGTTCTATGTTACATCTCGATCATTCCTCGATTGAAGAAGTTATTTTCTTCTAAGAAAGATATGAAATTGTTGCATTGGCATGTTGAAAGAGATAGATCGACAGACGACATTATTAGACATACTTTAGATGGTAAGCAATGGAAGAAGTTAGATGCTATATACCCCGCATTATGTTCTGAGTCCCAGCATTTGCGGTTAGGCTTTTCAACTGATGGAATGAATCTTTGTCCAATGGGATTGGAATTGAAAATATTCATGCAATTCCTAATGATTGTATGTTATATAGGGAAGGAAGATGAAAAGCGAGATCAATTTCCTGTATGTGGTGAGTCTCGGTACAAGATGAAGAGTGGTGCAATTGAGGTTGGTGTAGAGGATGTAGTCAGTTTAAAGAGAAGGACTCTGGACAAAGCTACAAGGTATATCCCGATCATTCCTCGATTGAAGAATTTATATGCTTCTAAGGAAGATACAAAATTGTTGCATTGGCATGCTGAAAGAGATTGGCCAACACACAACGATATTAGAGATACGTCGGATGGTGATCAATGGATGGAGTTGGATGATATATACCCCAAGTTATGTTTTAAGTCCCAAAATTTGTGGTTAGGCCTTTCAACTGATGGAATGAATCTATTTGGAAAAGTGAGCAGCGCACAAAATTCTTGGCCTTTTATGCTTGTGATCTATAATCTTCCATCGTAGCTATCAATGAAACGGAAGTGTGTGTTGTTGTCTATGATGATTTATAAGCCGATACATTCAGGTAATGATGTCAACATTTATATTTCTCCACTGGTGGATAATTTTTTGACCTTGATCAATGTAGATGTTAGGACTGTCAATGGTAGCAATGAAAAAAAAATCACAATGAAAGCCTTGTTGTTTTGTACTATTAACGATTTTCCTACATATGGTAATTTTTCTACATTTTTTGTGAAAGGGAACTTTTTGTGCCTCGTGTGTGAGAGGCAGACAACATTTGCTAACTGAAACATGGTTGCAAGACTATTTATCAAGGCCAAAGACGGTTCTCCCCGAGGGATATCGTTAGCAGTTGGTAAGGAAGTAATTCAATGAGGAAGTTGAAAAATAGGTCCACCGTTACCATTAATGAGTGTTGAGGTGTACGAAAATTTTAGGGAATTGCCTAAGAATTTTAGTGAGCGAAAGCAGAAAAGGACAGTCGAAGGAAGTTGGAAGAAATGCTCCATATGTGTTAATCTCCCTTATTGAAAGTACTGGGACATTCGTCATTGTCTTGATGTTATGAACATTGAGAAGAATGTGTGTGATTCTTTAGTTGGGACATTATTGAATACCCCTGGTAAAACAAAGGATGGCTTGAAGGCTCAACTTGACCTGGTTGAAATGGGAATTAAGAAGAGTTTGGGACCGGTTAAAAATGGTGATATTTATTACCTCCCTCCTGCTTAATTTTTTATGTTAGAATCGGAGAAGAAATTATATTGTGAGACAGTGAGTAATGTGAAGGTCCTTAGTGCCTATTCGTCCAACATAAGTTCATGTGTGTGTCCCTAATAGAGTTGAAGTTGGTTGGATTGAAACTCCATGACTGCCACAACCTTCTGCAAGAATTGAATGCCATTGCAATTAGGTCAACATTGTCATCTCATGTTAGGTTGTGCATTTCCAAACTTTGTTTGTTCTTCAAGTGTATATGTTCGAAAAACATTAGTGTTGCAAGGCTGGACTGATTATAAGTGATGATCGTTGAATTTTTGCATCAGAAGGAGATGTACTCCCCCCTCCTCCCCTCATATTTTGACATAATAGTACATATGATAGTTCATTTGATACAGGAGATCAAGTTGTGCGGTCCCATTTTATAAAGATAGATGTACCCATCCAAGAGGCACAAGGTTGATGCAAGTATTGTACAACGTTATTTGGCTGAGGAGGTAATTGAGTTTTGTACAGATTATATGAAAAAGGTGGATTCGGTGGAGGTTTCAAAATTGAGGCACACCAGTCGGTTAGGTAGGCATGGGGTTGTGTAGGGTAAGCTTGTAAACTCTATTGTGGAATATTTATGTTCTGTACACTTTTACATACTTCGAAACCACGAGGATGTTGTACCTTATATCAAGAACCACATGGCCACAATAAGATTGACGTATCCGACATTAAATGAAGCAAAGGTTCTCAAAAACTACACTAGCACCTTTTCATCATAGTTAAGAGGTCACGTCGAGATTGGTAATCATCAAGGTATAGAGAAATAGTTAGCTTGTAGACCCCTATGCACAATTATATCTTATGAAGATTGTGTCATTAATGGTTTCACTTTTTCCACAAATCCATGGATAACAAGGGTGTAACCTAAAACAGTGGGGTGTCCCTAGTTTCCGAGGTTTTACATGTTGCTAGTGAAAATGAAAACAATCTCGTGTATGCCCGGGATTTTTATTTGGGTACCATATGTGACATATGAGAGCTTGATTATGTGACATTGCAAGTTCTTGTATTTGAATGTTAATGGGTAGATGTAAACACCGGGGAAAGAACCCACAAGTTAGATGCGTGTCATTTTATACCAAAAATAAATCGAGTTCCAAACTGAATTTTAAGTTTAGGATTCTATGGTCGGTATTCAGTATAGCAACGAGCAAGTTCGTTTCCCAAGAGATTGGCGAGACTTTTTCCTTTGTCATTAACCTACAAATATGTAACCAATGTAACCATATGGGGTAGTGAATAAGAAAAACCAAAAATTGAGTAAAAACAAGAATGGAAAATTATTACAGAATGCAAAAAGATTCAACTATGTTGAGAAAATTTTGGTTCCGATTAATTCCGTATTGGCTTTCTATCTCGATCCTTGATGCAAATATGACTTTAAATGCATGCAAAAAACCTGGTTATAGTTGCAAACAACCAATACTTCCTACCTTGTCGATAATCAGGAGGACCCCTCAACAGCTATTTGTCTAACTAACATATAACATAAGAGATGCTCTATAGATTTAATATGCTAGAAGCATTAAGAATGAGAAAGGCCCACTTCATAACCAACAAACCCTGGCGCAAGATTGTTAAACTAAGACTATTGCTCCCTTCCACTGATTGAACTTAAATCACAATTACGGATGATTGGTTCAATAGGCATTAAATTAACTAACATGCTATCAAATATTAGCCACTACTCAATAACATGAAAGCAATCATAAACATTATAATCAAGAACAACATATGCTAGCATGCAATCAAAGGATCAAAAACTAATTAGATCTCACGAGAATCGACATCTGTACTTCCTTGATCTATACCGGAGAAGCTGAATTTAGCTAGAAAACATAATTGAATTAACAACCAAAAGCATAAAAATAAATGATGAAAATTTTCTGAATAAAAATATTGAAAAAAAAACCAAATATTGTTCTGCGCAAATCAGACTATATGCATATGACTGTGCGTACGAATTGTTGTCCTCCTCTGAATGGGAAAAAAGTCTCCCCAAAAAATACTAATACTAAAAGATAGATAAGGAATAAAATATATCTTTCCTTATCTATTTAAAATTCAAAGAGATGAACACAATATTCTCTTTTAAAATTTAGGAGTCTTCAAATCAATCTAGATTATTTTCTAACTGCATTTTAACTTGTCATAACTTCAGAATGAATAATTCATTGGTTCTCCAACATCTCCATATTTTCCTCCTCTTCCATCTCAAAACACAAATGACCATTTCCTTCATTTTTCCGGAATAATGATCGGTATGGGCATACCGACCATAAACTGCAGCAACTTGATTTTGGGTTTATTGGATTGATAGTTTGGCCATTTGGGTTTTGAAGAGCTGAACTTCAAAAATACAGTCCATTAGGGTTTAGAATATTCGGTTTTTATTCTGATTAGACTTAGATTTGGTTAGATTATATAAGTTAATATTCTTCAAGGGTACTTCTTGAAGAATTCGACCAGATTACTATAGATTACCATTTATTTTAGGTATTTTAGTTAGATATGGTTTTAACTTCTTAAAACAGCCATAAGTCTATTCAGTTTTCCAATTGTGATTAGAGTTTATGGCTAAGATCTACCTAATAAATAGGGGGACTTGTCCACGAATTTTGACATATTTTTATAAATCATATATTCCTATTTTTGAGATCATTCTCTGAGCTTGCGAGCTATCTTCATTGTTGGTTAATCCTACGGGTTAATTAAGTATCAATACCTTCGATTTCTGAGCTAATCCTGTGGGCTAGTCAGCTTCACTTATCTCGAGTTGTTCAAGATCCCGAGGACTAGTTTTGATCAGTTTGTGCGGCTATACTTGTGTTTACAAAATTCCTCGTTTAGTTAAAGATCCAAAATTCTGCAATCCAAATTCTTCGCAAGGAGATTCATATCAACATATGTTTTCCAGCAATTCATGACAAAATTATATTGTAATGTTAATGTGTTGTACATATTTTAATGTTTAAACATAATGTTCTAGAACACAATGTCACTAATGTTGGTTTTGACTTACTATAGCAACATCAATGCCATTAATTTTGTAATATAAATTTAAAACTATAATATGTGTTATATTTCATTTCATAATGAATTAATAACTAATCTATCACAACATTAATTTGGACATTAATTATGCAATGTTGTGATAGAATAATATCACAACACTATGTTTAAAATGTTGGTATACATATCTATACTTACACAAATTTTATTCATAGTATCTTGCTATCTTATCTGGTGGTGTTATAGTATTTTATAACAATGTTAATTAAAAAATGTCATAAATATATGTTGGGATAGGGGCATTTTATCGTAGATCCCTCAGTTTTACCTGTAACGATCAGAATTGGGGTTTGTGGGTTTGAGTGGGTGGCGGTGAAGCAGTTGCGCTTCATTCGTTGCCTTCCAGAATCCCGCTCCATTGACAAAAACAATTTCGTTGAGATTTGAAAGAAAGGGGGAAAGGAAAAATAAAGTGCTGAATTGATCTAAACTAGGCTTATATCCCACTTCGACCCAAATATTATGACCTGCGAAGTTGTATCAGAGCTTTGGTTGATCAGCTTCCTTTTCAAGAGAAAGAAGAAAAGAAGAAGAAAAATCTTCGAGCTTGGTGATCTGTTGGAAAATCTGAAGATGAAGTCTATATCTGTCCCCTCTACTGGGAATTCCGTGTTGTTGTGTTTGATAAGTTCTTTCTTGGTTGAACTTGTTGATATGGTTATCCGTTCTATCATCTGCTTCACAAGCTGGTATTTGGGTCCTTTGGTATTTCTGTCTGGCACTTATCACATGCATCTGTAGCTGTCTGGTACATCTGGCACGATCCTCGTGCCTGGTACCTCTGGCACAATTGCTAGTGTGCATCGCCCGTCTGCATCTGACTCTTGTTCGATTTTTGGGACTATGATTCGAGAGAGGAATTGTTGGGTATCTCTTCAAATTCCAAAAGGTTAGCGAATGAGAAAGTTAAGAGTTTTGAATTTATGTATGGGCAACTCAAGGGATGATTCATGATTTGGGAATTTCAAGAGTTAGATACATGAATTGGAAGACTTTTAAGTGACACTTGAACTCTTAATTATAAATAGAGAGAGCGTTACGGAGTTTAGGTGTGAGTTTTGTAGATATATGTTCTGGTCTGTAAATGACCATTCTGTATTTGTAATATGGGTTGGGTGGTCCTGCGTGACGTAATGCATGACATTTGTAATCTGTCTGGCTCATTTGGGCAATAAAATTACTCTGTTTCTGTTCGTGTAGGTAGTCAACATGTTTGGTAAGCCATGTTAAATATGTGTTCTATTTTGCTTGCTTTCTTTTCTTACCTTGATTTTGCGCAAGGGGTTATTTTCCCAACAAATTTACCTTAATTTTTTATAAATTGCATTTTGATCCTCGTCTCAATATAATCTAGGACATCTGTGCTTGTTGACTATGGAAACAATCTGATCTGTTAGTTCCATTCATACTGGTTATACCCATTTTGTCTGTAAAATCAAATCCCCAGACACATTTCCGCGTTCAAACTTCAAACCGAAAACATGCAGATCCTTAATTATAAGAATGTGACATATTAGTAATGAAATAAACGCGTTTGTTCAATCACCTTTTTGTTCAGTTATCAAACTTTTTGGAACATTTTGGTCTCAAAAAATGGCGGCCAGATTATCTCTTGACCGGCCAATTGCCCATGAGCTCGTGCGGCTAACCTTTTCTGAGATTGCCGTTGAAAATGAATGCTTCCATACACAGAATAAATAAAATTCTTCCTCATATCACACGGTCAAATTTAAGAACAATTTTTGTCAATCTATCTGTATTCCATTTTAGTTTAATGAATTTTAGATTATAATTATTTTATTTAGTTTTAATTTATTTTATTATTTACGTCCTATTTAATCATAGTTTATTCAGTTTGACTCAATTCAATTCGTCTAATTTCAGTAGAAATTAGCTGAAAAGAAGCATGCCTAGTTTCTTATATATTTTTTGACCCTAAACAAATATATACTTACTCTGTCTCAACTCAAATTGTACAAATTGCACAATTTTTCCCCAATCGAATATGTTGAAGTTTGACCAATAATATTATCGTATGAGATACTGTAAGAATCATGAGCTTCTATCATAAAATCAATTGGTACTATGTAGAGGTGACTCATTGTCTTATATATTAATGAAATATAATGTGGGACTCTCAAACACACCCCTCACGTGCAACGACATTATTCATCGCGCAAATGTGGACAGAAAGAGGTCAACAGGCCTCTCAGTGGGAATATACGTCCCCTGGGCCGATCAGGCCAACCTTGGGCTCCGATACCATGTAAGAATCATGGGCTTCTATTATAAAACTAATTGGTATTATGTAGAGGTGACCCATGATCTTATATATTAAAGAAATATTTTGTCAACCACTAATGCGAGACTCTCAAACAGATACCATATATTATATTCATCGTAACATGAACTTTTCAAATGCCAACATTTTATGTACTGTTATTATACGTATATGCATATATTTAAAGTCAAACGTGTTTATTGAAAATTGTGGGGAAAAAATACTTTATAATTTAAGTTGGGGTGGAGGGAGTATTGTGTTATAATTGGTTTTCCAACTTTTTCAAAAGTGTGGATTAGCAAATCTTGAAAATCTAGTGGGCTCCCATGAGTTCGCATGACTGATTAGAATAATTTGTCCAAATTGTTGGGTTTTCAGATCACAAAAATTCAAGAATTACAAGAGGCTAACATAAAATCAATTGGTAGGTGGTTAGTGATTTTATTTACTATGATCAATTAGTTTGACTAACATAAAAATCATTTGGTATTATGAAGAGGTAAGCAATTATAAAGGTGGTCAATAATTTTATATACTAAACAATTCCTTTGTAGAGGTGGTCCAATATTTTATATACTAAGCAATTGTTCAGGTGCAGCGGTATGATTCATTGCAAAATCGGGTGTAGAAATGGGTCATAGGTCTATCAGTAGGAATATACGTCCACTGAACCGATTAAGTCGACATTAATTAGGCTCTGATACCATGTAAGAACCACGAGCTTATAACATAAAACCAATTGGTACTATATAGAAGTTGCTCATGATCTTCTACATACATATACTCCACTAAGCAGTTGTTCTATCAACCACCAATGTGATACTCTCAGCAAAGTATTATCAAATTACTTTTGATTAAATTATATTAGACCAAATGTTATTATAAAGTGAGAACATGCATTGATTAAACGAGTAATTGGATGAGACAAAACACGCAGCAAAATGGTATTAAAGAAGTTAGTGATGAAGGATCACGTTCATATACGATATATGTAAACGAGATAGATAATAGATGCATGCATGGGACATGATATGAACTTCTAAAAGGGACTGCCTTTGTCTTTGTAAGCTATCCAAACGACCAGCGAAGTGGTGATCTTTTTCTGTTTCGTTTTGAGAGCGAGAGAGAGAGTTCCCATTCAGTGGGATTCGAAAATGGTAAATTAACACGGTTGATGTTACCGACTAATTGCGGGTGCATCGATGACAAACTCTATTTAACAGAGTAAAATGCATTCATGTCATTCAATTTCTTATTTAGTGTATATATATTCTTTTTTAAAGCACCCCCTGTACTGCATCGGTTCCAATTTAAGCTGCAATTTAACTATTCATTTAGTCAAACCTTCCTAACATTGACCTTAAAATTGAATCAGCATACAAGTATAAATATTATTGTGTGATACATTGTTAGATTTGTTATAGCATATACTTTCAAAATATTAAATTTTTACAAGTTTTAATTATCCTTAATGGAAGATATTAAGGATCAAACATTTTTCAACCCAACTGTGAAAAGTCAAAAGGTGAAGCTTGAATTGGGACGGATGGAATACCTTCATTGTGCATATGTGCCCCTCAACTTTTCAAACGCCGATCTCCAGTTATAAGGGTATATGTGCACTTTCAAAAGTTGAGAGGGTTAAATGTACACTTTTAAAAAACTGGAAGTGGTATATATTCACTTTTGAAAAAATAGAAAGTATATGTACACCAAACAAAAAAATCAGGGTATGAATGCACTTTACTCTGTTTTTTCAATCTTGTTTTAACTTTTTTCCCCTATTTTGGGAGATAAGGAAATACTAAATTTTTTTAGTTGAGATCCTTAGAACGTTTATGGTATTAAATATTTATCGATTTATCTCCACAAATTAGTACTAATTTTGTTTTTTCTCGATCTGATTGTACAAATCATATTTTTGTAATTTTATTTGTGGTTTTGTATTTATAGTTTCCATTGATTTGGATGAGTCAAACAGTGTGTTTAAAGTTGTTTACCGTTTGGAGAACATAGATCATGCATGTTTTGAATCAAGTGGTGTTACAATATTTGAAAATCCATGTTTGGCGAAGTGATTAATGCATGATACGATTATCTCTGCCAAGTGATATTCTCACGGTCATGCATCTAGAACACCGTTGAGAAGCACCATTAATTCTTTATCTATGATCTACAAGAACAAACGTTTGGAGTATTCCGAGGGGAAACTCTCCAATTCTAAAGTTAACAAAGTGTATCCAAACTATCAGATGAATAATGAATGAATAGTAAAGTAGGTTATACGTGCTTGTATATATATGACGGTTAACCTGACATGACCTCCTTCCATAGTCAGTGTTAGGATCTTGTTTGCTTGTGAAATAGTAATAGGATATAACTATGACTAGAATAGTCTTTAGATTATGGGCCTTGTAGGTCCATCGAGAGGAGACCTTATAATTAATAATTAACTGGGTCTCGAACCCAATATCGATTCCCGGTATCATCACAGGGAAGCGAGTTAATATCTCATTGGTGACATTGTAGTTTTTATTTGATTTCTAATATGTAATATTGAAGACGATCAACTAGTTGATATGTAATTTAGACGTCCTAGCACAAAAAATTAGTTATTATTTGAGACTAGTTGAGTTGAATGTCAATTTCACTTAACATAATCACTGGCATGTGTTTTTCCCGGTATATACAAATGATTATTTTCAAAAACAATTTCGGGTGCACCGATCCTATATATTACGTATCAACAATTGCATTAATTTTGCAATAGTATATTTGAATAAAGAAACAGGGCATTTAGAATTTTCAAGAGATTCATGGTGTGCCTGATGTGTCCATTTTATATGGTGATTTTTTGGAGCTTTTATACTCATGTTGGTAGGCTTTTGTGCTTTGGATACTCTATTTTACCTTGAAATTCTATTACTAGAGTTAAGAGCGACTTTATCGCTTTTGTCACTTGTAATAAGGATTCCGTGAGATGAGGTAATTGTTGAAGATTTGAAAACTTACATGTGAGCTTATTTTGTTACTATCATTGATGAAGGCCATTCGCAAGGATGGTAGAAGAGTGAATGCCACAGGTCAAAACGTGGTAGAAGATAGATGGGTCAAAGAAGGAAGTCAAAGAGGCGGATTAATTGTGATCCAAAAGTCTAAAGCAGAGTTCTGAGAATTATATAAGAAGAACCAAACTTCAAGGATGGTACCATTGGATTCTCCTTTTCGAGTACCATAAAAATGACAACAAGAACTCTCAAAATGGAGCAACGGAAGATCGGAAACGGAACAACGGAAGATCGGCCGGCAGGGTGAAGAAGACCCGAGCGCTGCCAGCGCGTAAGACCGCGCGACCGTGCGCTCGAAAACATGACAAAACCTGGCTTGATAGCAGAAAATGTGCGGCCAGCGCGCGGCCGCGTGCTGGACAGCGCGTCAGAGACCTTAACCGCGCGCACTGTTTTACCTGGCTGACAAGGTTGTCGTGCACAATTTCCATGCCGGTGCCCAAGCCATAGCGCCAGCTCCCGACCCGTTCAGCACCCGCGCGGCCGCACGCCTGTTTCACCCTTTGACCATTTTTCTTACCTACTCTTGCACTATAAATACTCCCTACCTTATCTTCATTCTCTAACTTTTTGAGGCCGAAAATTCACCTCCAAGAACCCTAGTTCTTCATTTTCTCTTCTTCTTTTCTTCTTTATTTCTTAGTTTTTGTAGATTAGTTATGGGTTGTTGTAAATTAGCTTAATTAACTCCTTGGGAGCCTTGGATTCAAGCTTCCATATCTATGTCTTGAGAATCCATTTCTATCTATTTGAAGCTTTTGCTATTGTGTATTTATTGTGTTTGAAATTTGATTGTTGAATTCATTAATGGTGTTAGAAGTTTGAGTATATGAATTGCTTGTATGATTGTGTGTTAGGGTTTGGAGAAATTAGCTACTTC
>JAULKK010290721.1:0-13399 GCA_032355705.1 Rubia peregrina
GCCGGGTTGTCTTCTTCGCGTCTTCCTCCGGCGGTGGTTCTGCAGATCAACGGCGGTTCCGCCCCTGACCGTAGGCGGAATTCCCCAATCCGTCGGGCGGGAACTACTGCCGACGGAACGCCTGCCCCCGCCTACACGTGGTTCCGCCGCTGTTCACGATTACGGTGATACTGGTGAAGGGGGATTCTCTACCATTTGTATAAGAAGAAGAAGAACACAGTGGGTCAGTACTTTCCTATGATTGATTTGGGCCTTTTTCTCGTGTCAATTTTGTTAGGCCGATCGCGACCGCGAGTTAAAATTTGGGAAGGACAAAGACATTTTTACCCTCCAATTTTGTTTTATAAGAGTATCTCTAGGAGTGGTAAAATAGGCATGTAACCTGAGCGTCAAGCAAATTGTCTATTTTTAGATTGGGTGAGTATGCATAGGCTATGAGTTAAATGGATAATTAGTCAAATGTGTATTTGAAAATTATGGGTTTGGTAGGTGGGCTTTGTGGGTTGACATTGACTTTGCCAATATAGGTTGAAACAACAGATTTATCCATATGAGTTGGTATATAAATCTATGACTCAATATATGAGTGGATACTTGCGGATTTACCCATATAGGTTGGTATATAAATTAATATGGATCAATAAATTGGTTGAAACCCTCAACCCATATGAGTTGGTATATAAATCTGTGGCTCAATATATGAGTGGATACTTGCGGGTTTACCCTTATAGGTTGATATATAAATTAATATGGATCAATAAATGGGTTGAAACCCTCGATTTTTACCCATATGGTTTGGTATAAACTCATTTGGGTTCATATATGGATTGAAACTCGTTGATTTATCCATTTTTTACTCTTGAGTTGAATATTTTTCAACTCGCAATTTGAGCGGGGTTCAACCCAACCCGTTTTGACCCAATCTATTTTTTATTCGTCACAAAATGGATCATACCCCTATTTTTAATTACCCATATAACTATATCCGTATTCGATCCATCTGCCCACTTAGCACCCCTAAGCAAGTACCTTCAATAACAACGCAATCTTTGCGTTTAAGATTAAGAGGAAAAGTACAAGAATTTTTTTTGTTCCAATGGTACACCAAAATCGCATGAAAAGTTTACAAGAACTAGAGTATCCGCTATGATTTGATGAGTACTATATATAGCAGTTGAATGTGTTTTATATTATTAGTTTATCTTATTTTATTTTATTTTTGTCCTTTTTTTATTAGAGTACGTCTTTTGAAAGATCGTATTTCCATAAGTTATGAAAAATCAATGTTTAAACTGAAAATTATAATAAATCAATTTGCATTAATCGGGTCATAAACTTATAACTACTGCAAGTTGCATAATAAATTTTTAGAGTCCGTCTCCTGCGAGACCGTCTTACCATAAGACCGTGGACTTACAATAATTTAAGGCAAAAGGCAAACCAAATTTAGGGGTCCTAGTGTAATTATTTTAATTTCGGTCCCAATAAAAAATGTGGGAAAAAGTAGGAGGACTAACCTGCAAATTGCAAAAATAAAATAAAAGTAAACCTGAGAAGAAAGCCACGTCTGATGAAGGTGCACAACGAAACACACGCCTCCAAAGAATTTTCAGAGTTTCAATCGATCTCAACCAATTTAATCCCTCACTCCAAAACTTCGAAGATCTAATCCTGAACATCTGCGATCAGAATTGAGAAAAGCAATGAACACCATCAATCAACAAACAATCAGGTTCGTCATTTGAAATTACACAATCAAATCTGTTTCTTGAACAATCTACAATAAATTTAACTGACCTTCATTGATTTTGCATATTGGAAGATCAATTGATGTGCGAAGAAGATGATGGCAAAACCGAAGATTCATCAACATGCCTTTTGAACATTGAACGACAAATTACTGTTGTGACCGACACAATCAAAGAAATCGAACAAAATTATGTAGAAAGTGAGTTTTAAATACCGGAATCATCACATAAAACCTGATTATATCTGCTTGAGAATGTTTTAGCTCCAATTTCTTGTGAATATTTTGATGCCGACTGATCTTTGAGCTCAAAAAACTTGCAAGTGTTATGAAGTTATTGATGCTTTGTACAAGTATATATAGATAATTATGTAGATATGATCAAAGTGTGACTGGAATAAATTTTTATGTGATGTTAATGATATAGAGATTGATGTGTTAATGAAAGTATCTAATACTTGTGCATCTTATGTGAGTTCTAAGTGTATATTAGCTGCTAGAATTAGTGTGTCATGCTATTAACAGATAAACAGAATGAGTGATTTCCTTATGCTCAGTGATAAAAATATATGCTCAGTGATTGTATGGGTAACAATTATTGGAAATATTATCCGGAAACTGAAATGCATATACTGCTATGTGGTGTTTCTATTTTATCGATTGATGTTTTAGTTAAAATGTTTGATGCTTCCGCACCTGATTCATAAATTGACCTGCATATACTGCTATGTGATGTTTCTATTATGTGGTTTGTTTTTTAATAAATTGTTTGATGTTTCTACACATGAGTCAACTGTCCCTAAAACTGATAGAATTGATCTGTGACTTTATAAACAAACCGAATGATCAATAATTTAAATGACAGATCTGCTTAGATGATTTTCCTAATCTATTGGAGATAGATTCAATGGAGTGTTTACAAGTAGTGAGAGCAAGAACTTGGGAAGATCTTGAAAAACTGTATCAAGCACATGCAACTGCACTAGGATTTTGTGTAAGGAAGTCAACAACAAGACAATCAAACCAAAGAATAATTAGAGAAAATATTTCACATGCTCATGTGAAGGAAAGTTGATTTCAAGAAATAAAAACACACATACCCTACAACCAGAAAGGAAGAGAAAAAGGAAATCAAAGAAGTTTCCAGTGATAAGAACATTATGCAAAACTCAGATCAGAATCAAGCTTGTTGATGAAAAGTTCTAAGAAATCAAGCACCACTTCATTCAGCATAACCATGACTGCACAATATCTAAATGGCAGTACTTGCAACATAGTGAAAGAATAATTGAAAATGAAAAGGCAAGAGCAATCGAAGCTATGGAAAAGGCATGTCTCAAACCAGCAGCAAGTTACAAGTATTTAGCATGCACTGCCCAAGGAGAAGAAAATGTAGGACACACTATGAGAGATCACATTAATTATGGGAACAGGTACAGAATGAATACTATAGAAGGGGGGATGCTCAGAATGTCATCGACGAGCTTTATCAGATTGATGCTACTGAGGAAGACTACTTTTTTAGAGTCAAGCTGGATGATGAAGGAAAACTAAGTGCACTCTTTTGGAGGGACTCGATGATGAAAGAAGATTACATGCTATATGGTGATGTTGTGATTTTTGACACCACCTATCGGACAAACAAGTATAATCTCATTTGTGCTCCAATTGTCGGGATAAACAATCACTGGAACAATGCAATGTTTGGGTGCGCTTTTATTGGAGACGAAAAGGCTGAAACTTTTGTATGGCTGCTGGAGGTATTCAAAAAATCAATGGGAGGAAAGCAACCGGTGACTATATTCACTGACCAGGATTTGGCTATGTCAAAGGCAATTAAAAAGGTAATTCTATGCTCTGTTTGAATATTGATGTTTTAAGTTCTGTGTTTGACCTTTTACATATTAGTGATGATGTTTTAAGTCTTCCATCAGTTGATGTCTTGGGTCTAACCAGTTGTATTATTCAGTTGATGTTTCATTGAAAAACTCTAACCTGTTAGATTATTAATTTAATGTTCTTAATTTTTTAAATTGTTTTTAGTTACCATTAGGGACTGGTCATGTCAATAATTTTATGTATAAAATAGTCAACTCAACCTGATTTAAGACACCTCAGAAACCATCATGGGCATATGTACAACTTCTCTTGGATTTGAAACTACAACATGACCATCCTACATTTAAGAATGATGTTCCATTAGAAGTACATGACCTTTTAGACAAACTGATTGATGAAGCATGTACTAATTTTTTTTGTTGTTATTTCATAGGTATTCAAAGCCACAAAACATAGACTCTGTTTGTGGTACCTAAAACAAAACGTAATTAGTCACTACGGTAAAGTAAAGAGTGATGAAGAATTTGGAATGACATTCAACCACTATTTGAAAGGTTGTGCAAATGAAGAAGAATTTGAAAGATGCGGGAACTCCATGATATAATCCTACTAGCTGCAGGACAAAGAATGGTTCAAGCGCTAGTACGAACTCCAGGATAAATGGTGTGCTGCAATAAGCAAGGATTTCTTCTCAGCTAGAACTTTGTTATCACAACGTAGTGAAAGTACCAACAAAGCAATCAGCTTCAATGCTTCTAAAACAACCAACTTGACACAGTTTTTTGCAATTTTTGGAAAAACTGTCAAAAGTTGGAGAAGCACAGAGATAAGCAGGGGGTATAGCGGATCAATAGGAAAACCAAGAGCAGCAATGGAAGGATTGAACTGCTGAAGCAAGCCGGGGAGATATAAACTCTTAAAATTTTCAAGACTTTGAAAAAGAGTGGAAACTGGCAGGGACTTTAGGTGGATGGAGGATTGTTTGTTAATGATTTCAGGTATAGGCTGCAATAGTAGATCTTGATTTCACAAGAGTTTAAGGTGGGTGAATGAAAACGAAAAAGTTCATTTCGACACAAGTGATCCTGCCGCCTATGACCCACCATTGAATTGTGCGACTTTGGCACCAGAGGGAGATTTTTTTTAATTTAATCTAATAAGTTTTACAATTTCAAATTAGCACCAAAATTTACTAAAGAGTTTTTTAAAATAAAAAAGTAGTTATCTAAATGCTATAGCTACGATAAAATTTGTATATAAATTTTAAACTAAGAAGATACAAATAAATGTAGCTTGATTTCTTGGTGTAAGATGATATCAATTACAAAAAATGTGCCAACATGGTGCGGAACATATACCCACCTCTCCATCATCACGTGGTTGAATTTTTTGTTTCATAACGAGAAAAAATGTCAAACAATTTGCAAATAGCATCCAAGTGTCTTCCCAAAAATTATTAATTGAGGCATCATATCTAGGAAGACTAACCTGTCAATTGAAGTATCCCTATCTAGTGTGAAGGAATTTTTTAGCTAATTGAGGCAAAAAGACAGTAACATCAACTTTGGGAATTTGGATCTGACAAACTCCTTGAGTGATCACTTATCTCAAATCCATGTCTTTCGCGACCAACGTCAAGAAGACTTTGAGGAGGGTAAATGTATTTGTCTAAGAACTTCCCATATTTACAAACTGGATGGTCATCCACCACCCGTTATTCAACTACAAGTTAAGCAAAATATATTAGAATAGATCCCACATCATATGAAAACCCTTACACATTTTTTTGGGGAAAAACTAACGCGAACTCAATTGGAGGTATGGATACACCAAAAGATCTAAAAATTTCACGTAACAAGTCTGTTAAAAAAAACTTCATGCGCTGAAATTCACAATGCATGCTATGAACGTATCCCAACAACGAAGAACTCAGCCTTTTAGCAAAAAATAACACAATTATGAAAATTGAAAGAAAACCAAAGGAAATTGCAACCAATCATAATGCTAAGATACAAGCTTCACATAAATATTCAAACTAAGAAGGAAAAAATTGGCTTAATTTCTTTACACGAGCTTATATTAAGAGCAACTGATGTGCCTACCTGAGAAATAATTCTGCACTGGAAATGGAAACACGGTTGCAGCAAAGGTAATTGATACTTTATGTACGGTGAGAACAATTGATTTTCTGATCGGGTATGTCAGGGTATTTATGGTAGACAGATGAAAAAATTGAATGCGGTTTAGTATATTTTGAATCTCGACGTATATTACATTAGATTTCAGGTTCAAGCAATAAGATCGAATATAAAAGTGTAATTGATTTTAGATCAAGTAGATCTCAATTGAGTTTTTGGTGAATTTTTCTTATATTCAATAGGCCTACCAACTGTGAAAGTGTGAGAGATGCTAGATCAAGGTTGTACTAGGCCAATAGTTTGTGTTCCGCGTGAGCACAAATGCATACTCCTGATATCAAGTTAAGACGACATGGAAAATGGCTTAATTTCTTGACATGAGCTTATATTGAGTGCAAAAAATGTGCTAACTAGATGCAGGTGAGTGCCAAAAGCGTGCACACATAAGATAATCCCACCGTGAAGATGGAAAGAGGGATTTGAGCTGGGTACAATAATACTCCAAAGAAGACTTTGCATAATGAACTATGGATTTTTTAAATTGAGTATGTTGGGAGATTTTTTACTGGATGGATAAAAAAATTAGATATGGATGAGAATATTTTTTGGACCTCGACGGATTTGTATTTGATTTATGGGTTTAGGCATGAGATCTATTATGAAAGTGTGGAAAATTTTACAACTGAGTTTAGATTAGGAGTTTATATGCCATTCGTAGATCTTGATTTAAGAAAGGTGCTGATACAGGTCCTCAATCTTGATTAGCACCAGTATATATTTTTGATATAAAAATGGAGAAAAATATTTTCAACCTTGGATTTGTGGCAGAAAATCACAATTTAGAATGACATGGATGAGGATTTTTGTTGGGAAAATGAAAATATGAAAGGATATTTTTAAGTCTAGGATATAGCATAAGATATAGATCTTGAATTCACATGATTTTTAAGTGAAAGTGTGAAAATGATACCCTTTTGTTTCAAACTATTCTGCGCACTCTCTATTTTAGGTCGTCCCACCTTAATCTCCACAATGTCCATTTTTTGACAAAAATTAACGATATTAAGTCTGGTTAAAGACATCCCTTACTAAAATGTTTATAATATAATATCACCCCTCTGATTTTTAGCTCCAAATTATAACATCAAACCCAATTTAGATGTAAATCAATGAAATATATTTCTTAGCCCACTCTTTTTGGGTCAAATGTGATTTATCTCCCCCACCCACCCCACACACGCACACACCACCCGCACCCCCCCTTCCCACCCCTCCAATTAAAACGCTACCTCTTCTCATATTTTCGAACATGACTGTGATCCTCCATCTCCTGATTGAACTGCAAGTTTAGAAATTCATGTTAGAATAGATCTCACATCATATAATAGCCTTACACAATTTTTTTTGTAAAAAATAACACGATCTCAGCTGGAGCTAAGAACACACCAAAAGATCTAGAAATTCCACTTAAAAAGTCAATCAAACAAATGAACTTCATGTACTAAGATGTACAGTCAAGTTTACTATGCAGTTATCCCATCAACAAAGAACTCAACCTTTTAGCAAAACAAAGGTAATAGCAAAACTCCCAATTATAATGTAACAAATAAAAATGCATATAAATATTTGAACTAAGAAGGCGAAGAAAAATGGCTTAATTTCTTGACACAAGCTTAAACTAATAGCAAAATACATGCTCACATGAGATGATTCCGCCATCCTGAGATGATTCCGCCATGGAAATGGAAAGAAGGTTGTGGTACGCGGCGTGAACAATGAATTTTTCAATTGGGTATGTTGGAGGAATTTTAGGTATAATGATGAAAGAAATCGCATGCAGTATAGTATTTCTTTGGATTTTGTCGCATATATCTACACATACATGCAAATAAGTTCTAAAATCTCCAATTAACACCAAATTTTAATAAAGTTTTTTTTAAAAAAAGGTATATATCCAAATGCTACGATAAAAATTCTACATAAATTTTAAACTAAGAAAATACAAATAAATGTGGCTTGATTTATTGATGTAAGATGATATCAAGTACAAAAATATGTGTCATCTTGGTGCAAAATTTGTGTCAACATGGTGCAGAACATGTGCCCACCCCACCAACTTCATGTGGTTTAATTTTTTGTTTCCATACAAGAGAAATATCAAACAATTTTCAAATAGAACCCAAGTGCACACCTTCCCAAAAATTATTATAATATTAGGGATTTTATGAGGATAGATAAAATTTTGGTAAGGATTTTCAATCTAAAATGCATCGATGGTAGATTTAAATATAGATTCACGAGAGTTTAAGGTGGGTGTATGAAAAGGGAAAAGTTGATTTTGACATAGTTGATATCCATGTGAAAAGAGAAAAATATCCATGTGAATAACGGTCAAAGTGACATGTGTTGGTTTATACGATCAAAATGATATATGTTGGTTTATGCGATCAAAATATCCATGTCCTTTTAATTATTTCATAACAACGTTGTTTTGAATGAAGATTCATCCGTACAGTCTACCAATTATATTGCGACACCAGCTACCATGTTGATTCGACCTACATTGGTCCAGTAATCGACCGATGTTGGTTGTTAGTAATGGCCCATTCACATATAGTACTTATTTTGGCCCATCAGAGTTGGCCGGTGTCATAAGATTATTGGCAGACTATACGAGATGAATCTTCATTCAAAACGACGTTGTTATGAAATAAGTAATTTTGACAGCATAAACCAACACAGATCACTTCGACCGGTATTCACATGGATATTTTTCTCTTTTCACATGGATATCAATTATGTCAAAATTAACTTTTTTTTCTTTTCATACACCCACCTTAAACTCTCGTGAAATCAAAATTTAAATATAACATCAATGCATCCTAGATTGAAAAATCCTTACCGAAATTTTATATATCCCCCTAAAATTCCTAATATTATAGTAATTTTTGGGAAGGCAATTAGTTGAGGCTTGATACGTAGGAACACTAACCTGACAATTGAGGTTTTCATATCTGGTGCGAAGGAATTTTCTAGTTAATTGAGACAAAAAAGGTACTAACATCAACTTTGGGGATTTGGATCCGACAAACTCCTCGACTGATCACTTACCTCAAATCCATGTCTTTTGTGACCTACATCACGAAGACATTGAGGAGGGTAAACGTTTTTGTCCAATAAGTTCCCATATTTTCAAACTGGAGTGTCATTCTCCATCCCTTATTCACCTGCAAGTTAAGCAAAATACATATTAGAATAGATCCACTTCGTATGATAACCCTTACACTTTTTTGGGTAAAAAACAAACGCAAACTCAACTGGATTTATAGATACACCAAAATATCTAAAAATTCTACGTAACAAGTCAATTAAAAAATGAACTCCGTGCACTAAAATGCACAATGCATGCTATGAAATTATCCCAACAACGAAGAACTCAATCTTTTAGCAAAAACAAACAACACATGAAAATTGACAAAAATTCAAAGGCAATTGCAAAAAATCCAATCATGATGCTTCGATAAAAACTTAACATAAATATTCAAACTAAGAAGGAAAAAAATTGGTTTAATTTCTTTACATAAGCTTATATTAAGGGCAAATGATGTGCCCACCAGAGATAATCCCGCAGTTGAAATGGAAACAAGTTGTGGTCAAGGTACTTGATACTTTATGTACGGTGAGAACAATGAGTTTTCTGATTGGATATGTTAGGGTATTTATAGGTAGACAAAAGAAATTTTTTGGTGTAGTGTAGTATTTTTTGGATCTCGATGTATATTATATTAGATTTCAGGTTTAGGCAATGAGATCGAATATGAAAGGGCAATTGAGTTTAGATCAGGTAGATCTCAATTGAAATTTATGTGAATTTTTTATATATTTTGTGGGCCCACCAATAGTGAAAGTCTGAGAGATGCTAGATCAAGGTTGTACCAGGCCTATAGTTTTTGTTCCATACCAAGTTAAGAAGAGATGGAAAATGGCTTGATTTCTTGACATGAGCTTCTATTGAGTGCATAAAATGTTCCAACCTCATGCAATTGAGTGCCAAAAGTGTGCACATATAAGATAATTTCATCGTGAAGATGGAAAGAGGTATTTGAGTTGGGTACTATGATACTCCAAATAAGACTTTACAGAATTAGCTATAGATTTTAAAACGAATATGTTGGGATATTTTTGGACCTTGATGGATTTTGTATTTGATTTACGGGTTAGGTAATGAGATAGATAATGAAATTGTAAAGAATTTTATGACTGAGTTTAGATTAGGCATTTTTATGCTATACGTAGATCTTGATTTCAAAAAGGCGCCGATACAGGTCGTCAATCTTGATTAGCACCAATATATATTCTTGATTTCAAAAGATGTCGATAAATATTTTCAACCTTGGATCAACGCCAGAAAATCTCGTTTTAGAATATTGACCTAGATGAGAATTTTTGTTGAAAATATGATAAGCATATTTTTAATTCTAGGCTACGACGTAAGATTTAGATCTTGATTACACATGATTTTTATGTGTAGGTATGAAAAATAATACCCTTTTTGTTTCAAACTAATCTGCACACTTTCTTTTTTAGATTGTCCCACCTTAAACTCTACATTGTCTATTTTTTTGAAAAGAAATTACGATAGTAAGTCTGGTTAGAAGACAAAATAGCCCTCAGTAAAATATTGAAAATATAAAATTAGCCCCTTTTAATTTTTGGCTCTAAATATAACATCAAACCCAATTTAGATGTAAATCAATGAAATATATTTCCAAAACCTAATAATTGTATGGTTACTTTTTTTTGGTCCAATATGATTTATCTCTCTCCTCTCTCTAATATGAATCTCCTTGCGAATACTCTGGATTGTGGAATTTTTAAGAAGCACTTCTTATGAAGGTTAATCGAAGCACCCTCTTGAAATGAAGAAGACAAAAATGAAGTCTAGTCAAGAACACAACTTTATGAACTTCACTAACACAAGAGTCGAATTCCACATAACCCAAGCACTAGTTGCACCAAAATTAACACAAAGAATCCTAACGGTTCTAAGCACTAATCTATAATGGACAAACCTAATGGTTTAATAAAAGAGCATAAACTCAAAATCTAAATAAACTAAACTGTTTTTTTTGTCCCCAACATATGTCGCAATACCAACTTTTGGTCCCCGATGCCAATATCATGTACATTCAATAACCAACAAATACAAAATGATTCGTTTGGTCCCCCAAAGTTGGCTTTCAGGTAATTTAATGGCAAAATTGGACAAAAAATTATGAAATGACCATTATACCCCTGATTTAAAAATAAAAGACCTGATTCCCACTGCCCATTCCCAATTTCCTGCAACCCAATCCCGCGTTGATCTGATCTCTTCCCCGCTGCCCCGACCTCTTCCCCGCCACCCAATTCCCCACTGCAACCCCACTCCTCCTTCTCCGTTCAGATTTTGACCTACCGCCACCAGCAAAATTCTTTGACCTCCACCGCTGCTGAATCAGGCACAACCTTCTTCCATCATCGCACGGGCTTCATTCGTCGATATGCTACCTTTCTCTGTCGACGCATGGCCTGTGTAGCATGAGAGATAGTGTAGCGGTGGAAATTCAACCTAAGCTCGTCGGAGTGGGTAATCGTGGAATGAGCATGGGACCGTCAGAGCGGTTGCTAAAATTTATTATTTTCAGTTAGGCCCCTAAATTTTGTGCCTTTTTAAAAATGTACCCGAAATTAAAAATAATTATATTATGAAAATATGCTTAGTTATATCGGAAAATAATTTCGGTTTAACTAAAAACCACATTTGTGAACCAAACAAATCATTTTGTATTTGTTGGTTACCGAATGTACGCGGTATTGGCATCGGGGACCAAAAGATGGTATTGCAAAATATGTTGGGGACGGAAAAACGATTTAGTCATCTAAATATATGATGTATAAAATGGTGAATAAATTCGTCCAAGCACTCCCCTATTTATAAGTAGGAGTTCGGACAGTACAAATCAGAAAGAAGACGTAATTTGGTAATTCCCGTCAGATGCTGGCAAGACTTTTGGCAGCTTTAAGAAGCTAAAAGAATATTAAACTAAAATACCTAATTGAACCTAAATGATGACCAAATTCATCCAAGTAAATCAATCCAAATATTGGATGAATTTTGAAGGAATCTGCCTTATCTAAAATGACCAAATCTAATTCAATCATAACTAAATATTCTAAACCCTAATTAAAATATAGTCAAAACTCTTCTACAAGATGACTGAGTTTATGGCTTTACTCATAATACTCCCTCTGTCTCATTTCAAGCTTCACTTTTTTACGTTTAACAGTTGACTTGAAAAATGTTTCATCCTTAATATCTTCTATTAAAGATAATTAAAACTTGTGAAAATTTGATATTTTGAAAATATATGTTATAACGAATTTAGCAATGTATCACGCACTAGTAATTAAACTTATATACCAATTCAATTTTAGGGTCAAAGTCAGTAATTTTTTACTAAATTAATAGTTAAATTATAATTTGAAATGAGACAGAGCGAGTAGTAAAAATAAACTAAAATTATCAAAACCTCAGTTACAATGTTATCCTCCAAAAGCCCATAATAAATTAAGAAACCCTAATTTGTATCATCCTCCCTTATTAAAACGCTACCTCTTTCGCTCCACCAAAATACGTCAATCACCTTATTGTATAGTCACCGCCTCTTATCTAGCTTTCTTGGAACAAAGAACTTAAATTTTTAATGATAATCAACACGCCTTATGAAAAGTGAGAGAAACACACCAATTGAAAAAATCTCGACGATTCAAATGCTACAGTAAAAAATGCACGTATAATTTGAAATTAAGAAGATACAGTTAAATCTCGATGATTTGAGTGCAAAATAGGACCAAGTCTTTGATCGATCACTTACAATTGTTTAGGCAAACATGCTTGATTGAGTTCGTCTGGACGATCCCAGTTCGTTATTCCAGTATTGGTACAGTATCGGTTCAGTATGTAGTGTAGAGGCTAACCCTTATGAAAATTGTACGTGGACAGTAATTGTGAACAATGTCAATGAACAATGTAGATGAACAGGAGAGAAAAATTGTACAATAAAATAATCGTTTGTGCGTGACTTATAATCATCTCCATAGGATCGATCATCATCTATCTCTCTTTCTCCAAATTTTATTAAAGCAAGATTTATGAAATTATAATGAATTAATAAGGTAGTTATGATATTTATAGACTTTTAGAGAGGGTATTTTAAATATTAGAAATTTATTAGGATTAAAGTTGCATAAATAATGATTGTATATGCTTGTTGCACTTAGAATATTTTTTACTCGCACCTAGAAACATGTGATAATTTATTTACTATACATCTAAGGTAGAACTTTGGTATTTCAAGGAACCATCGGAATTCTATGCTTGGAGGGAAACTATCAACGAGATAAAGATCTTTCTGAAATATCATGATTAGCAGGTATTTTAAGGATATAACTTAAATAATATAAGATCCCAAAATATATATAATTCATATTTTGGGGTCTTTTTAAAAAAAAATTGGTTGAAGATGTAATATCTTTGATTGTATGTATAGGTCACCGACTCCTCTTATGCCTTGCTTCCTGTTAATGAAACAAATAAAAATTCATAACTTTGGCTGGAAATATACATGAATTA
>JAULKK010290747.1:0-23527 GCA_032355705.1 Rubia peregrina
CATAATTTGTCACTCCCTTGCTCAAAATATTAATATTTTCCAATTCACAGATTTTTCCAAAGGTCCACAAAACGTATTTGCAAGATGATAACAACACCGAGAGAAATTTCTTGGCTAGACATCTTTTGCACGCTCGGTCCGCATCTTTGGCAAATCCAAACGTGGTAGTATAACAAACTTGTCTATATTGTCGATATGAATTGTATGAAATAGATTTTGTGTGTTTGCCATTCCTATCTATAGATTGTTTCCCTGTTAGTGTAGTCTATAGATTTTTGTTAGTTAGGTTGATCATGCCATGTATTTTGATACAAACTGGAGCTGTGATACTAGGCTTTGTAAGGCCAATTTCTAATGAAATAGACAGTTTATACCAA
Organism: Rubia peregrina; assembly: GCA_032355705.1. Taxonomy (NCBI): domain Eukaryota; kingdom Viridiplantae; phylum Streptophyta; class Magnoliopsida; order Gentianales; family Rubiaceae; genus Rubia; species Rubia peregrina. The sequence goes on from JAULKK010290747.1 coordinate 378, forward strand.
ACCACCAGATGTTTGTTCCAAACTCTGAAGTAGCCTCCCAGGTGCACCATATTTTTGCAAAACAACCGACTACTAATCCCGAATTCAAAACCACCATGTTTGATACTACTTCCGAGCTCGGAATTTATTTTATAAAAAATGGTGATTTTATGCTTCGAAATCCAAAGAAGGCCCAAATTTTACCAAAATTACTGTTGTGAAAAGCTTCCTCCAACATATGTTCTGGACTTTCGGTGCCGAACCTGGCTGCAGTTCCAAGACCAATACTAATTACAACATCCGAGGGATGGTCGTAGGTTCTGAACTTGAAACATTTTAAAGGCATTTCCTTCCACCTATTCAAAGGTGGAAAATATCCACCTTTAATGGCCGTGGTTCACATAACCGCCTTTGATCGAAAATGGATGAAAGACATGATCAGATCGAGAATTTTACCTTCAAAATGACTTCTGTGATCTGATCGAACTCCCTTTGACCCTTCTTCACATCATAGTGTCTACTCTCAAATTCTTAAAAATAATAATAAAAAAAATTAAAGGTAAAGTGCAATTTTTAAAAGTGAACGTAAATAAGACGGTAATTCAACTAAATTATCGGTTGGGAGAATTGTAAATTGTCAGTTGTCCCCAGTGAAGAAAATGGTTAGAAGAGTTAAATGGAACTTTACTTAGCGGATCATGCAAATTATATATGAAAACCTATGTTTATATTATGATGGATGGTTTTATTGGGAGATTGGGACATGCTCAAATCACTTGAGAGAGTGAATGTACTCAAAATAGCCATTTTGGAAATGTCTAGGGTAGTATTCGTGATGCCACACCGGTTATTTCATATTTGTCGTCAATCGCGGACTGTTAAAGATGAGGAATATCACGTACATTACGACAAATTAAAGTTATCGTAACACTTTCTTTGCAACACTTATTTAAAAATATTACAATAACTTATAAAGTGTTACTTAAATCTTTGAAAAGTGTTACATAAATGTTGAAAAGTGTTATTAAAATTTTAAAAAGTGTTACGTTAGATCTAATGTAACATCACGTAGGGTAATACTTGTAAAAGTGTTACAATAGGTTCAAAGTGTTACAATAGCACCGAAACTAACACTTTTAAAAGTATTAACTTAGGTGATGTTGCATTAGATCTAACGTAACATTTTTTAAAATTTAGGTAACACGTTATAAACTATTATAACATTTTTAATAAGTATTACAAGGAAATTGTTGCATTAACATTATTTCGTATTAGTGCGACTTCTTAATTTTCTCTCTCTTCACAATCAGATAACTACTTGCTCCACCCGTAATCCGAGGCTAAGTAACCATCAAAAGTGTATCATTTTTAAGAGTGTACGTACTATGAAAAAGGAGTATACCCTAACTTATATTAGTAGTTTTAATCTCCATAGTTTAAGTATGTAAATTTTTCAAACGACATCTAACCAAAAAATTCAACACAAAGTATTGTTTTAAACCGACTTATCGTTAGACCGGATCATTTTATAATTGATGTAATTAATTGAGTGATTCAATGTATATTTTTATATCTATTGCGACGGGGTTCCTATAACTTTAAAAGACTTTTAAAATGTGTAGCAATATATAAATAATTATAATTATTAACCCTAAAAAAATTGAAATAATTTTTCCATGATTCGTCTAATTGTTAGTCGGTCTAATACAAGATATTTTCAAAGTTTAATAATTATATTAATTAGTAGATGACGAAAAAAATAAAATTATCGTGCAAGATATTATTAAATTCGATATAATATGTATTAATTGATCAATGTTTTTTATATACGCTATATATACACGTAAATAAAGTTTTTGATTGTTTAAAGTTGATTTTAAAATGTATTTTTAAATTTGAAATGGAGAAAATAAATTAAATTTACATATTTTTTTTATGATTTTAAACACATTATAATTTTTTAAGAAAGAATACAATAGACGTATTAATTAAAATGGCTTAAAAGTAAACTCTCATAAGTCAAGTAACACTTAACATTCGTAAGGAATAATTTTCATTTTTTATATACTCCGTTTGGTTATGTTTGGCACCATAGCTTGACAAAGTTTTGTGTAAAACTGTCTCATAACTAGAAAGTTTGGTATAATGAAGTTTAATATAATGTGCAATATAATGAAGTTTAATTAGAGATGAGATTCTGAATATAATTAGATAAAGTTTGGGAGAGCAAGGTGGGATCTGGGTGAAAATAGTACTTTTTAGAGGGTGTTCGGCATAAATAATTGGGGAATTAATGATTCTAGGTCATAAGAATCTCACGGGTCAAAAATTCAGGTTGGAGAAATTTGCGGATCAATATTTTGCTTATTTCCACGCAATGCGCAAGTTTTTACTACCACACTTGATGTTTCGTTTTCTGTACTTGATATTTTAACCAAAACTTGTGATGTCTTTTCAAAATCATTTTTTTTACTAATATCATGCGTTTTAAAGTTAAATCTTGATTTTTTGAAGTAAAATATTGTATTTATATGTTAAAATTTTCACACTTTACTTATTTTGTCACTAGTTTGAGATGTTTTACTATCTTAATTTTCAATATTTGACTTATATTTTCATTTTAATTGATGTGTTAACTTTTCATCATGTCGCTTTACAAATTAATAAGGAAGTTTCTAATTTTAAATATTATATATTTATTTATTGTATTATTGATGTTCCAATGGTGTGAATTGATTTTTTAAATTTTCATATTGATAATTTTGATTGCAATTCAGTCCCTGGATGTCATTGGAATTTGTAAAATTAACCCAAAAATAAAGTTATTATACTTTTACCAACCCCCGAATTTAATCATCTCCTATTTATAATACCATATTATACATTCAACTCTTGGTCTCACCATGAGACGGTCTCGCAGGGGATGAACTCCCATAGCTTAGGTGTTAGTTTTTGTAAGTTGAAATGTATGGATGAAGTTGAGTGAAGATGGTAAAAAGTTTAATTAGTGGCTTGAAATGATTATTTTTTGCCCTAAAAGCAAACGTGTCAATCTTAACAAAACGTACAAAAATTGTAAGTGTGCCAAATTTAAGAAAACAATTGAAGTGTGTAATCCAGAGGTTATAAGGGGTTAACAATTTTATAGGAACTTGAACTCGAATCTGCAATATGATTGTTAGTCTGATTGACCTGTATTTAATTATCATTTAATAGAATACTTATTTTGTATGTCAACTTCATTTATCGTAATCGTGCTTGGGCATATTTGCGATAACTTGAATCACTGATTATTAATAAATGAAAAATATCATTATTAAAAATATATTGTATTTGATCCGTCTAATTATACAACCGTTTTAGACAATATTTTATATTAAAAAAAAACCTCGTGACAAGAAATTGATCAAACGTGTGGGTGGAAATTTTCTTAGTAATCAATTAAGAAAACATAAATTACAATAAAACAAATGTGAAGCAACCAATATTCAGTTCAAACCTCCAATAAATCAATCATGATCTCCAAACACACTCCTCCCTTCTTCCTCCCACCTCTTTAAAAGGCCAACAAAATGGCTCTACACAAACACCACAAATCAAGCCAACAATTCCATCTCCACAGCTTACTTTAAGCAATAATTCTCTCATCAAATCAATGGCTAAACTTTTGGTGGCTCTGGTGATGATGATCATCATGAACTTCTCCAACATAGGTGAAGCTCAAATCACATGCACAACCGTGGACAATAATCTGCTTCCTTGCGCGAGTTATGTGATGAGCGGAGGTGCAAATGTTCCTTCTGCTTGTTGCGACGGATTCAATGGTCTGGTGAGCATGGCTAAGACACCGGCTGATCGCCAGAGCGTTTGCAGCTGCGTTAAAACTTTCCTTACGAATGCTAATGATGGTCAGATCAGCAATGCTGCGAGCATTCCTCCAAAATGCGGTGTTAACATCCATTTCATCATTTCTCGCAACATGGACTGCTCTAAGTAATGGCTGATTAATTATCTCCGCTTTTTCATGCATGCAACTAGAGTTTACTTCTCACTTTTTTGTTATGTCGATTAATGATAACTTTGATTACGTGCGCTAAAGGTGTTTAAAAGCTATATGAAAGATACAAGTTATGATGAATAGAACTTTATATTACACATGATATCATTCATATTTGAACTTTATATTCAAGTATGTCTAGGAAAAGTTGATAGAAAAATAGAAAGCAAACAGTGAGAAAGAGGAAGTTACTAAATTGACGAATTCTGGTGTGAATTAATTAACTTGACCGATTATTGAATATTTCTTGCAGGGTGACTATGGCCTGAGGGATGCTTTTGCAACTTCTGGGGGGTTGTCTTCTCCTGCATCAGTGTTTAATTAGTGGTCTTCGTTTACTGCACTTTTGATTGTATTGAATGGGATTTTCCAAGATTTTAATTGCTGAAAATTGTAATGAATACGAGAAGTTCCCTTACACAGTTTCCAATTTACTAAAAGCACTCACCTCATCTTCTTCATTAGTATTTCTTACAGAACTCTACTTTTTACGTTTCAAACTTTTGATGCCAAACTATCATCAGACAAAACATTCTTAGAATCTCTATCCTATTTTTTTTAAAAAATTATGCGGCACTAAAAATACAATGGAACAATATATTTTTAAAAAAATCTTACAAACGTGAGATAATATTACAAATTAGAGTTATAGTAACTGATATGAATCTCCTTACGAAGACTTTGATTTGCGGAATATATGATCTTTCACTGAATCGGGAATCTCGCCCAACCTGTTCAGTGGAAGATATGATCTTTGATTGCTACTTTAGAAAGATTGACTGCGACGCTTCATTTGTGTCATGTTCCAACCTCGTACTTGATGGAAAAACACTGGAACTTAAGTAATATGTGGCAAAGAAATCAAACTGCGGATGAATAATGGCAATATCTCAAAATAACCAAGACAGGGGTTGGTGTGCGAGAGGATGATGCATTTGTGATGAACCTATTTATCAAAGGACAAATGGGGAATCTCTAAATACTAATAAAGCTTCACACTAACGTATCAATGAGGGACTTATTTGTGAAACCAAGGTTAATAAAAAGAATCTTAAGGCCAAAGCATTTCCCATTATACATCTTTAACAATCAAAGACCCTTTGATTTACAAGGAATCTTCTAATGTCGTTGAGGAAGAGGAACAATATGGGCAGTTTTGGTCCTATGAGATGTATTCATATCAAACTTTTTGTCCTAACAAAAGAAAAATAGCTGACTCGGATCAACGAAACTCTATCAGAAATCTAAGTAACTCTAGTTCAAACAATCTGGAGCAGAGGCTAGAAGAGATTGATTTCAACTTGGGATAGATTGAATACAACACTTCATTTATATCATTTTCCAACCACACACTTTATGGGAAAAAACTCCTACATAAGCAATATGAGGCAAAGAAATCGAACCACGGATGAATATTTGAAATATGTTGAACTAACCAGGAGAAAGGTTTGTGTGTGAAAGGATGATACATTTGTGAAGAACCTATTTATCAAAGGACTAATGGAGAATCTCTAAATGCTTATAGACTTTAAACAAAACCTATAAATTAGTGACTTATTTATGAAACCAAGGTTGGTTGAGTGCATCTTAAGGCCAAAAAGACACCATCATACAGCTTTAACAATCAAAGGCCTGGGATTGACTCAAGATCTTCTCACTTCACTAAGGAAGAAGCACAATGATTGGTGGCTGTGGTCCTACCCATATGTATTCAAATAATTTTTTTCCTAATGAAGGAAGAATAGCTGCCTCAAATCCACCACTCTCTATAAAAAATCCAAGTAGCTCTATTTCAAAGAATCAAGACCAAATGCTAGAAGAGACTGATTGCTACATGGAAAATATTAAATGTTGCGCTTCGTTTGTATCATGTTCCAACCACGTACTTGATGGAAAAATCTCGCACTTAAGAAATATGAGGCGAGAAAATTAAACCGCGAATGAATAATGGCAATATCTTGAACTAACCAAGAGAATGGTTGGTGTACGAGAGGATGATGCATATTTTATGAACCTATTTATCAAAGTACTAATAAAGAATCTTTAAATATCAATAAAGTTTCAAAATAACGTATCAATGAGTGAATTTTTTTGATCGAAATATGCATTTTATTAGAGCAAACATCCTCGAAGACATAGGTTAGGCCATCACTTTTAGCTATTACAAATAAGGTTAAAGAAAATAGTTTACAATATTTCAACTTTCCTCCATTCACATTCGGATTTGATCATTTCAAACAAAAGTTCCCTCTTCATTTCTTTGGTCTGGAATATCCGTTGGTTCCATTATATCCATAGATGGTACAGAGAAGTGGAAAGTAGTTGTAGCCGGTACCATTTCCTTCTGATTATGAGGTAGTATATTTTTTCCTCAGAGCTCTCAGGTTCTTCACAACTTCTAAGTTAAGTAACTCTAACAATTTGGAAGTAAAAGGGCAGTAATTGAAAAGGTGAGCATCATCCTCTTTGTTCGCATGGAAGAAACAACATAGAGTTCCCCCCGAAATAATTTTGAACCTTACCAGCCTGTCCACATTGGCTAGTCTATGCTTGAAAAGCATCCACAAAAAGTACTTGTGTTTTAGTTGTATCTTGGGATGCCAAATGTGTCTTTCCAGATAATCTGTTTGTGTCACTCCCTTCTGGATATTGTAAGCCTTCCTGATGCTGAATTTACCATTCCCCTTCACACAATTTTCTAGCTGATCAGCCATTTTTAGCCTCAGCCTTGTAACCATTTTTCACCCCAACTATGTGAGTCTGATCCTTGGTATTTCCTGAAATCCTGGCCTTTAATGTAGTATGCATGAACCCATTGCACCCACAGTATGTGTTATTTGGAACCGACATCCCAAATGAGTTTACATAATGAGGCTTTGATCCATAAAAAAAGATCTCTCAATACCCACCCTCTAACTACTTTTGCTCTGCACATGGTGTCCCAAGCAACTGCTGTGAACCCTCTTTCACCATTTCTTCTCCGCCAGATGAAATCGCTGCATAGATCAACTATTTCCTTGTGTATGCTCTCTGGAAGCTTGAATACACTAGTCCAGTAGCCTGTGATATTCAGGAGTACTGTGTTGACTAATTCCACTCTACCAGCATAAGATATGTTCCTGGAGTCCCACCTCTTTAGTCTCCCTGCTACATTCTCCATCAATTTGCTACATGGAGCAACATTCCATTGGGTTGAGTTTAATGGCAGCCCTAGGTACTTCAGAGGGAGTTATCCCCCTGCAATCTGCAATATGACAGCTAATAGACTTTTTTTATTCCTCCTTCATCTTTGAGAAGAAAATATGTGATTTATCCTCATTTACTGCCAATCCAGATGTCATCTGGAATTCCCCTAAGGTTTGTTTAATACCTTGAAGTGAGGTTTGGTAAGCTGCACAAAATAATAGTAGGTCTTCACTAAACAATGGTCTATGGACTCCAACCTTATGACATCTCTGGTGGGATCCAATTTCCTTGTATTGAAATTGTTTATCCAACATCCTTGTAAGATATTCCATACTGAGGACAAAGAGGAGGGAGAGAGGGGATCTACCTGTTTAACCCTTCTCTTCCATTGAATGGAAGAAGGCAGGTTCCCATTAAATTAGAGGCAGAAGGAGGAGGCAGTGACACAGCTCTTGATCCATTCTATGAACAATCCTATAATCTTTAGCGGTTTCAGACAACTGAACATGAAATCCCAGTTAAGGTAATCAAAAGGCTTTGATATGTTTACTTTGATCAGGCCGCTAGGCTTCATCAATCAATAAGTGACTTATTTTTTAAACCACGGTTGGTTGAAAGAATCATAAAGCCAAAAATACCCCATCATACAGCTTTAACAATCAAAGACCCTTGGATTGGTTCAGGATCTTCTAATGTCGATGAGGAAGAGGCACAATCATGGGTCGTTGTGGTCCTACCGAGACGTATTCATATCCAACTTTTCCCCCAATAAATAAAGAATAGGTATCGTAGATCAACCACGCTCTATAGAAATCTAAGTAACTCTAGTACAAAGAATCATGAGCACATGCTAGAAGAGACTGATTCCTACTTAGGAAAGATTTAAAGTACCACTTCATTTGTATCATTTTCCAACCAAACACTTGATGGAAAAACACTCGTACCTAAGCAATAGGGGGCAAGGAAATTGAACTGCGGATGAATGTTTGCAATATGTCAAACTAACCAAGAGAAGAGTTGGTGTGCGAGAGGATAATGCATTTGTGAATAGCCTATTTAATAAAGGAATAATGGAGAATATCTAAATACATATAGAGTTTCAACATAACCTATCAATAAGTGACTTATTTGTGAAACCAAGGTTAGTTAACTGCATCTTAAGGCCAAAAAAGACATTATCATACATCTTTAAAATCAAAGGCCTGGGATTGACTCGGGATCTTCTCACTTCGCCAAGAAAGAGGAACAATAAGGGACAGCTGTGGTCCTACCCAGACGTATTCAAATCACAAATTTTTGTCCTAATGATTGAAGATATGTTACCTCAAATCCACCACTATCTATCAAAAGTCCAAGTAACTCTATTTAAAATAATCAATAGCACATGCTAGAAGACACTGATTGCTACATGGAAAAGATTGAATGCTGCACTTTATATTTTTCATGTTCCAACCCCGTACTTGATGGAAAACACTCTTACTCAAGCAATATGAGGCAAGGAAATTGAACCGCGGATGAATCATTGCAATACCTCTAACTAAGTAAGAAAAAGGTTGGTGTGCGAAAGGATGATGCATTTTTGAAGAACCTATTTATCAAAGGACTAATGGAGAATCTCTAAATACCAATAAAGCTTGAAAATAATGTACAAATGAGTGACTTATTTTTTAAACAAAGGTTGGTTGAAAGAATATTAAAGCAAAAAAATACCCCATCATACAGCTTTAACAATCAAAGGCCCTTGGATTGACTCGAGATCTTCTAATGTTTCCTAGGAAGAGGCACAATCATGGGTGGCTATGGTCTTACCAGGACGTATTCTTGTCCAACTTTTGGTCCTAATAAATGAAGAATGGCTACCGCAGATCAACCACAATCTATTGGAAATCCAAGTAACTCTAGTTCAAAGAATCAATAACACAAACTGGAAGAGACTCATTGCTACTTGGGAAAGATTAAATGCCACACTTCGTTCTTATCATTTTCCAACCACACACTTGATGGAAAAACACTCGCACATAAGCAATATTGGGCAGGGAAATCGAACTGCGGATGAATATTTGCAATGTGTCAAACTAACCAAGAGAAGTGTTAGTTTGCGAGTGGATGATGCATTTGTGAAGAACCTATTTATCAAAGAAGTAATGGAGAATCTCTAAATACCTATAGAGTTTCAACATAAACTATCAATAAGTGAATTATTTGTGAAACCAAGCTTGGTTGACTGCATCTTAAGGCCCAAAGAGACACCATCATACAACTTTAACAATCAAAGGCCAGAGATTGACTCGGGATCATCTCACTTCGCCGAGGAAAAGGCATGATGATTGGAGGCTTTGGTCATATCCAAACACATTCAAATCACAATTTTTTTCCTAATGAAACAATAATGGCTTCCTCTAATCCACAACACTCTATCGCAAATCTATGTAACTCTATTTCAAAGAATAAAGAGCACATGGTAGAAGAGACTGATTACTACTTGGAAAAGATTGAATGCATCGCTTCTTTTGTATCATGTTCCAACCTCGTACTTGATGAAAAAACACTCATACTTAAGGAATATGAGGAAAGGAAATTGAACCGCAGATAAAAAATTTGAGAGGATGATGTATTTGTGTAGAGCATATTTATCAAAGGACTAATGGAGAATATCTAAATACCAATAAAGCTTCAACATAACGTATTAATGAATGACTCTTTTTTGGATCGGAAATGAGCTTTATTTATCGAAATATCAACTATGACTTAGTTTAGGCCATCACTCCTTGCCTTTTTACATTCAGAAATTGCTAAACCTAAAATTTACAATCAGTTACATATTTCCTTCCAATTACATTCAGTTTTGGTCCTTTGAAGTAGTAGTTCCATCTCTTGGTTCTTACCTTTAAGTATTCTCTGATTTATCTCAATCCATACCTGGTAGAGGATAGTGGAATAGGCCTGCAGTTTGCTCTTTTTCCTCCTTAGCATAAGCTGGTTAAGCTTTATTTTGAGTTCCCCCAGGTTACTAGCTACCTCCAACTGCAACTGTTGAATCAAGGCAATTACGAAAAGGCATTTGATAAATAGGTGGATAGCATTCTCCTCCTCTAGGTGAAAGAAACAACATAAATCTCCTCTTGGTATGACTTTGAACTTGACTAGCCTATCCACAGTGGCTAACCTGTCTTTCAATAGCATCCATAGAAAGTACCTATGTCTAGGTTCTATCCGGGGATGCCATAGAAGTCTTGCCATGTAGTTATTATGCGTTCCATCTTTCTGAAAGTTGTAGGCTCTCCTGATGCTGAATCCTCCATTTCATTTCACACATTTATCAAGCTTACTAGCCATTTGCATTTTCACCCTTATGATTGTTTTCCACCCCCAGCTATGTGATTCTGAACTCCTATAATCTTCGAAGGACTTACCCTTAATGCAGTAGGCATGCACCTATTACACCCAGAGTATGTCATTCTTGGAACAAACACCCTAGATTAGTCTACACAGAGATGCTTTGTTCCATATGGATGGATCCCTCAGTCCCCACCTTCCTACTGTCTTTGAGCTGCACATTGTATCCCATGCTACTGCAGTAAAGCCTTTTTCTCCCCGCTCTCTCCCCTATATAAAATTCCTGCACAGCTCAACTATTTCTCTGCGAATACTTTCAGGAAGTTTGAAAACACTAGTCCAATAGCCTGTGATGCTTAAGAGGACTGTGTTAACAAGTTGTACTCTACCAGTGTAAGATAGATTCCTAGAATCCAATCTTTTAAGTCTCCCAATGATCTTTTGCAACAAAATGCTGGAGGTTGCTGCCTTCCATTGGATTGAGCTCAGTGGAAGGCCTAGATAATGCAAAGGGAACTCACCCCCTGCAATCTGCAGGATATCCAGTAGCAGTTCTTTGTCTACCTCATTCATCTTGGAAAAGAAAGTCTGAGATTTCCCCTTGTTTACAGCCAATCTAGTGGTTTTTGGGAAATCCAGAAAGGCATTTTCACTCCTTGCAATGATTTGGTGTTAGCTGCAGTAAATATAAGTAGATCATCAACAAATAGTAAGTTGTCAATCCCCACTTTCTGGCATCTCTGATGGAAATCAATGTATTTTCCTTGAACTGGTTATTTAGAATCCTTGTCAGATACTTTATGTTGAGGACAAAAAGCAAGGGGGAGAGGGGGTCTCCCTGTTTTACTCATATTTTGCCATCAAAGGGTGGAGACATGGTTCCATTGATTGAGAGGCTGAAAGAGGAACTGGTGACACAACTTCTAATCCATTCTAAAAATTGGCCAGGCATTTTCAACTTTTTTAGCCACTGGAACAGAAAATCCCAGTTAAGGCTGTCAAAATCCTTTGATATGTCAACTTTAGTAAGGCAGCTTGGCTTAAAATCTCCATGGATGTACTTGTGGATCAGCTCTTGGGTTAGCAGTATGTTGTGAACTATATTCCTGCCCCTCACAAATGCAGATTTTTTATTTGATACCAATGTAGGCATCACTATCCCCAGCCTTGTGCATAATATCTTTGTCACCATCCTGTATATGATTGAACAACAGGAAATAGGCCTATAATCCGAAGGGCTCTGTGGCTGTTGTTTTTTAGGGATCAAACTAATCACTACTTTACTAAAATGTGTACGGGGTTTGTCCCATTTGAAGAAGTCCTGTACTACTTAATTAACTCCCTCACTAATAATACTCCAAGATTGTTTGAAGAAGTGGCTGGAAAAGCCATCATGGCCTGGAATTTTGCTGGATTTGATACTTCTCAGAGCTTGGAAAACCTCCTGATATGAGACTGGCTTGATCATTTAGGCTTGCTACTATATTGATAAAACTGGTTCACTCTTGAGCAATTATTTATTGATCTCCAATTCAGGTATGATTTCCTGTCCCATGAGGTCTCTGAAGAAATTAACCATATGTTCTTGGATCATCTCCCTTCCCTAAATAGGGTTATCACTAATTTTCAAGGTAACAGTATGGTTAGAGTATGTTCTGGTCTTCATCATTTCATAGAATAAGCTTGTAGGCCTATCTCATTCTTTTTACCATCTCACCTTTGCCCTTTGCTTTAGGAATCTGTACTCAACTTCTGCCAATTTAATTGCCTCCCTCCTGTTTCCTGCCTCATCAGTTTGTTTTTGCAGTGGTCAAGGATTTTTTGCTAGCTCCTGTTGCTCTCTCAACCACCTTTCTTTTGCAGTTGCTGCCCTCTTCTCAATGTATGAGAACTCATCCTTGTTTAGCTTCCTCAGGGGGAGATTCCAGCATGTGCAGCCTCTGAAATAGTTGGGTAAGGATTGTGCTTTTTCCATTTCCCATACAGCTTTCACAGTTGCCTCAAACCTTTGGGATAAGGTCCACATATTGAAGAACTTGAAAGGCTTTGGTTTCCTCTCTTGGAGCTTTTGTAGCTTCAGAACTAAAGGCATATGGTCAGAGATGCCATTAATCAGTACCTGGCATGTTGAATCTGTTAGTTGGTCCTCCAACCAAGCTATTTGTAGTGATAAACAAAACTCTCTAAACTGTTTCTGCTTTATCTTACTATTTACTCCTCTGAGGTTCCAAGATAAAATGTTATTTTTCATATGGTGGATTAGCCAGGATAGTAAACTGGTTGCTTTCATTTATGTCCCTACTGCTGCATTCTGCATGGTCTGAGCTAGCAGCCCTGAAATTCTGTCGAAGATCAACTGGTTCTTCATGGTTATCCTTATTCAAGGTTGCTCTTCTTTTGGTGGTATTTTTTAAACCCACCTCCCCCTCAATTTTCCCCAGATTGTCTTGGTTGTTTTGGACTGTTGGTGGAACAATTTTGTTGATTGGCACATAGACCAGCTTCTGAGCAGGTTTTGGAATGTCTCTCTTCCTGCATTTCTCCCCTTCATGTCTAATCATGAAATAGAAACTACATTTTACTGCCATCCATTCACAGACAATGTCCTGACTTTGGATCACTTCATTTTCATCCATGTAAGGTAGTTTATCAGGTATTTTCTTTCCCAGCTCAACTTCTACCAGAACTCTAGCATAGTCCTGCCATTCCACCTATCTAGTTGCTCTATCCAGTTTGAGGGGGACTCCTATTGGGGTCAATATTGTGTTGAGGATCTTTGGTTTCCAATAAGCCACATCAATTTTTGGGAGCTGCAACCGTACAGGGACTGTTTTAGGGACATGTAGATCAAGGTTCTGTGTCCATCTTTGGATGATAACTGGCTTTTTGTTAAAAAGGATGACCCCCTTTTCTGAACCTGATCAGCCTGAGTTTTCAGTGCAAATTTCACTAAAAAAATTCCTGGTTTTGCTAGCGAGACTTTCACAATGGATAGCTGTTTCCATATCCTCCTGAAAACCCCATTCATCACAGAGAAAGGAGGAAAAGCCCCCAAATTTTTACACACTGCTACTGAATCCCAGTCCTTTATACTATCATCCACATCCTCTTTACAAATTTTCCCATTACCAGACCATCAATCTCAACCGGGTTGTAGAATTTTACCTCATATTTCCCCTTGTGGTGGAAGAGAGAATTCCAAGGCATGTCCTCATCCGTACTTTCCTCCCAAGGAGTTTTGTGCTCTCCGGAGTGCATGTTTTAGTCGTGCCTTCTATCTTCTTCCATTGGCTTGATTGGCTCGGTTTTGGTGGTGTCTCCATTCCCACTCCGCGTTCTCATCCAAGTCAGCTTCAACGGGAGCCCCAGATGAGTTTTGATCCTCCACTTCTTGAAAAATAGTTTCCCTTTCATTGGCCAGATTTAGTGGTTCTGCTACTGAAAATCCTGTAGTTGTTGAGTACTCGGGGAGGTTTTGTTTCCATAGATGATTCTCTTTGCTTGTGCTTTCTTCTTTCCACCTGATTTTTCCATTTCTGGAGGTAGATTCTAGAAGTAATCACCAAATTTGGCAGGAGAGAAAATAAAAGATGAGAAAGTTGAAAGAATCTTAAGGCTAAAAAATACCCCATCATAATGCTTTAACAATCAAATACCCTTGGATTGACTAGGGATCTTCTAACGTCGGCGAGGAAGAGGAACAATCATGGGCAGTTTTGGTCATACCGGGACGTACTCATAACCAACCATATCAAACCTTTTATCCTAATAAAGGAAGAATGGTTGCCTAAGATAAACCACACACAATTGTAATTCCAAGTAACTCTTGTTCTAAGAATCAAGAACACATGCTACAAGAGACTGATTGCTATTTGGGAGAGATTGAATGCCGCGCTTCGTTAGTATCATTTTCCAACCATGCACTTGATAAAAAACACTTGTACATAAGAAATATAAGGCAATTATTTGAACCGCAGATGAATATTTGCAATGTGTCAAACTAATTAAGAGAAGTGTTTGTGTGCGAAAGGATGATGTATTTTTGAGGAACCTATTTATAAAAGGACTAATGGAAAATATCTAAAAACCTATAGAGTTTCAACATAACCTATTAATGAGTGACTTATTTGTGAAACCAATATGGGTTGACTTCATCTGAAGGCCAAAAAAGACACCATCATACAACTTTAACAATCAAAGGCCTGGGATTGACTCAGGATCTTCTCACTTCACCGACGAAGTTGCACGATGATGGGAGATTGTGGTCCTATCCAGACGTATTCAAATCACAATTTTTTCTCTAAAGTAAGAAGCTTGGCTGCCTCAAATCCACCACACTCTATCGCAAATATATGTTCCTCTATTTCAAAGAATCAATAGCACATGCTAGAAGAGACTAATTGCTACTTGGAAAAGATTGATTGCAGCGCTTCTTTTGTATCGTGATCCAACCTTGTACTCAATGAAAAAACACTCATAATTAAGCAATACGAGTCAAGGAATTCAAACCACGGATAAACAATGGCAATATCTTAAACTAACCAAGACAAATTTTGGTGTGCAAAAGAATGATTCATTTGTATAGAGCCTATTTATCAAAGGGCTAATGAAGAATCTCAAAAAATACTCCATTATACATCTTTAACAATGAAAGACCCTTGGATTGGCTCATGATCTT
Organism: Rubia peregrina; assembly: GCA_032355705.1. NCBI lineage: Eukaryota > Viridiplantae > Streptophyta > Magnoliopsida > Gentianales > Rubiaceae > Rubia > Rubia peregrina. The sequence continues at coordinate 15,614 of JAULKK010290747.1, forward strand.
CTGATGCAAAGAGGAAGAGGCACAATCATGGGCAATTTTGGTCCTACCGAGACGTACCCATATCCAACCATATCCAACCTTCTGTCCTAATAAAGGAAGAATGGTTACCTCAGACAAACCACACTCAATTGAAAATCCAAGTAACTCTAGTTCAAAGAATCAAGAGCACATGCTAGAAGAGTCTGATTGCTACTTAGGAAAGATTGAATGCCCACTTCATTAGTATCATTTTCCAACCATGCACTTGTACATAAATATAAGGCAACGAAATTGAACCGCGGATTAATATTTGCAATATGTCGAACTAATTAAGAGTGGGGTTTGTGTACGATAGGATGATGTTTGTGAAGAACCTATTTATAAGAGGACTAATGTAAAATATCTAAAAACCTATAGAGTTTCAACATAACCTATTAATGAGTGACTTATTTATGAAATCAAAGTTGGTTGACTGCATCTTCAGGCCAAAAAAGACACCACCGTACAACTTTAACAATCAAAGGCCTAAGATTAACTCGGGATCTTCTCACTTCGCCAAGGAAGAGGCATGATGATGGGAGGTTGTGGTCCTATCCAGTCATATTCAAATAACAAAAATATTCCAAATGTAAGAAGAATGACTGCCTAAAATCCACCACACTTTATCGCAAATCTATGTAAGTCTATTTCAGAGAATCAAGAGCACATGCTAGAAGAAACTGATTGCTACTTGGAAAAGATTGAATGCAGAACTTCTTTTATATCATGTTCTAACCTCGTACTTGATGAAAAACACTCATACTTAAGCAATACGAGTCAAGGAATTCAAACAGCAAATGAACAATACCAATATCTCAAACTAACCAAGACAAGTGTTGGTGTGCGAAATGATGATGCATTTGTATAGAGCCTATTTATCGAAGGACTGATGGAAAATCTCCAAATACCAATAAAGCTTCAACCTAACGTATCAATGAGTGACTTATTTGTGAATCCAAGGTTAATTAAAAGAATCTTAAGGCTAAAAAATACTCCATTATATATCTTTAACAGTCAAAGACCCTTGGATTGGCTCAGGATATTCTGATGTCGCCGAAGAAGAGGCACAATCATGGGCTATTTTGGTCCTACCGAGACGTACTCATATACAACCAAATCCAAACATTTGTACTAATAAAGGAAGAATGGTTACCTCAAATAAACCACACTCAATCAGAAATCCAAAAAATTCAGTTCAAAGAATCAAGAGCACATGCTAGAAGAGCCTGATTGCTACTCAGGAAAGATTGAATGCCGTGATTTGTTAGTATCATTTTCCAACCATGCACTTGATAAAAAAACACTTGTACATAAGAAATATATGGCAATGATATTGAACCGCGGATGAATATTTGCAATATGTCAAACTAATTAAGAGTAGGGTTTGTGTGCGAAAGGATGATGCGTTTGTGAAGAACCTATTTATCAAAGGACTAATGTAAAATATCTAAAAACCTATAGAGTTTCAACATAACCTATTAATGAGTGACTTATTTGTGAAATCAAAGTTGATTGACTGCATCTTCAGGCCAAAAAAGACACCATCAAACAACTTTAACAATTAAAGGCCTGAGATTGACTCAGGATCTTCTCACTTCGCCGAGGAAGAGGCATGATGATGGAAGGCTGTGTTTCTATCCAATCATATTCAAATATATTGTTTTCCTAATGTAAGAAGAATGGCTGCCTCAAATACACCACACTCTATCGAAAATCTATGTAACTCTATGTGAAAGAATCAAGAGCACATGCTAGAAGATACTGATTGCTACTTGGAAAATATTGAATGCAGCGCTTCTTTTGTATTATGTTTTAACCTCGTACTTAATGAAAAACACTCATACTTAAGCAATACGAATCAAGGAAATATAACTGCGGATGAACAATGGAAATATCTCAAACAAACCAAGACAAGTGTTGGTGTGCGAGAGGATGATGCATTTGTATAATGATTATTTATCAAAGGACTAATGGAGAATCACTAAATACAATTAAATCTTTAACCTAACGTATCAATGAGTCACTTATTTATGAAACCAAGGTTAATTATATGAATATTAGGCTAAAAAATACTCTATTTTACTGCTTTAACAATCAAAGACCCTTGGAATGACTCGGGATCTTCTAATGTCACCGAGGAAGAGCATAATCATGGGTAGTTTTGGTCCTACCGTGAAGTATTCATATCCAATTTTTTGTCCTAAAAAAGAAAGAATGGCTGCCCAGATCAACTACACTCTATCGGAAATCCAATTAACTTTTGATTAAAGAATCAGGAACACATGCTAAAAGAGACTGATTGCTACTTGGGAAAGATTGAATGCCACACTTCCTTTGTATCATTTTCCAACCATGAACTTGATAGAAAAACTCTTGTACATAAGCACTATGAGGCATGGAAATCGAACGGCAGATGAATATTAGCAATATGTCGAACTAACCAAGAGAAGGGTTTGTGTGCGAAAGGATGATGCATTTGTGAAGAAACTATTTATCAAAGGACTAATGGAGAATATCTAAATTCCTATAGAGTTTCAACTTAACCTATCAATGAGTGACTTATTTGTGAAATTGGATGAATGCATCTTAAGGCCAAAAAAGACACCATTATACAACTTTAACAATCAAATGCCTGGGATTTACTTTGGATCTTATCACCTTGCCAAGGAAGAGGCACAATGATGGGAAGATATGGTCCTAACAAAACATATTCAAATAAAAAAAACCTAATAAAGGAAGAATGGCTTCCTCAAATCCACCACCCTCTGTCGAAATCCAAGTAACTCTACTTCAATGAATTAAGAGAACATGCCAGAAGAGACTGATTGCTACCTGGGAAAGATTGAATGTTGTGCTTTGTTTTTATCATGTTCCAGCCATGTCATTGATCGAAAATACTTGTACTTAAGCAATATGAGGGAAGGAAATCGAACAGTGGATGCATAATGGCAATATCTCTAACTAAGCAAGGTAAGGGTTGGTGTGCGAGAGGATGATGCATTTGTGAAGACCTTATTTATCAAAGGACTAATGGAGAATCTCTAAATACCAATAAAGCTTCAAAATAATGTATCAATGAGTGACTTATTAGTGATACCAAGGTTGGTTAAAATAATCTGAAAGCCAAAATACCGAATCATACAGCTTTAACAATAAAAGGCCCTTAGATTGACCCGGGATCTTCGAATGTCACCGAGGAAGAAGCAAAATCATGGGTGGTTGTGGTCCTATCGAGAGGTATTCATATCAAACTTTTTGTCCTAATAAATGAAGAATGGCTACTGCACATCAACTACACACTATAGAAATCCAAGTAACTCTAGTACAAAGAATCATGAGCACATGCTAGAAGAGATTGATAGCTACTTGGGAAAGATTCAATCTCATGCTTTTTTTGTATCATTTTCCAACCACACACTTGATTGAAAAACATTAGTACATAAGTAATAGGGGGCAAGGAAATTGAACCGCGGATGAATATTTGCAATATGTCGAACTAACCAAGAGAAGAGTTGGTGTGCAAGAGGATGATGGATTTGTGAAGAACCCATTTAATGAAGAAGTAAAGAAGAATCTCTAAATACCTATAGAAATTCCACATAACCTATCAATCAGTGACTTATTTGTGAAACCAAGGTTGGTTGACTACATCTTAAGGCTAAAAAGGACACTATCAAAAAGTTTTAACAATCGAAGGCCTGAGATTGACTGGGGTCTTCTCACTTTTCCAAGGAAGAGGTACAATGATGGGCATCTGTGGTCCTACCTAGATGTATTGAAATCACAAATTTTGTCCTAGTGAAGGAAATTGGCTTCCTAAAATCCACTACTCTCTATAAAAAATCCAAGTAACTCTATTTCTAAAATCAAGAGTACATGCTAGAAGAGACTGATTGTTACATGGAAAAGATTCAATGTTGTGCTTTATTTGTATTATATGTACTTGATGGAAAACACTTGTACTTATGCAATATGAGGCAAGTAAATATAATGGTGGATTAATAATGGAAATATCACAAACTAAGAAAGAGAATGGTTGGTGTGCGAGAGGATGATGCATTTGTAAAGAACCTATTTATCAAAGGACTAATGGAGAATCTCTAAGTACCAATAAAGCTTCAAACTAACGTATCAATGAGTAACTTATTTGTGAAACCAAGGTTGGTTGAAAGAATATTAAAGCCATAAAATACTCTATCATACAGCTTTAACAATCAAAGGCCCTTTGATTGACTCGAGATCTTCTAATTTCACCGAGGAAGAGGCACAATCATGGGTGGCTGTGATCCTATCGAGATGTATTCATATCCAGCTTTTTGTCTTAATAAATGAAAAATGGCTACCGTAGATCAGCCACACTCTATCGAAATCCTAGTAAATCTAATACAAAGAATCATGAGCACATGCTAGAAGAGACTAATTGCTACTTAGGAAAGATTGAATGTTGCGCTTTGTTTGTATCATTTTCCAACCACACACTTGATGGTAAAACACTCGTACATAAACAATAGGGGGAAAGGACATTAAATAGCGAATGAATATTTGCAATATATCAAACTGACGAAGAGAAGAGTTACTCTGCGAGAGGATGATACATTTGTGAAGAACCTATAAAATAAAGGAGTAATGGAGAAGGGTTTGTGTGCGAAAGGATGATGCATTTGTGAAGAAACTATTTATCAAATGACTAATGGAAAATATCTAAATACCTATAGAGTTTCAACATAACCTATCAATATGTGATTTATTTGTGAAACCAAGGTTGGTTTACTAAATCTTTAGGCCAAAAAAGATAGCATCATACAATTTTAACAATCAAAGGCCTGAGATTGACTCGGGATCTTCACACTTCGCCAGGAAGAGGCACACTAATGAGCGGTTGTGGCCCTATCCAGATGTATTTAAATCCCAAGTTTCATCATAATGAAGAAAGAATGGCTGCCTTAAATCCACCACTCTCTATCAAAAATCAAAGTCACTCTAGCACATGCTAGAAGAGATTTATTGCTACTTGGGAAAGATTGAATGCTACACTATGTTTGTATTATTATCCAACCATGTACTTGATGGAAAAACTCTTACTTAAGCAATATGAGGAAAGAAAATGGAACCGCAGATAAATAATGGTAATATCTCGAACTAACCAAGATAAGGGTTGGTGTGCAAGAGGATGATGCATTTGTGAAGAACCTATTCATCAAAAGACTAATGTAGAATCTCTAAATACCAATAAAGCTTCGACATAACGTAACAATGAGTGACTCATTTGTCAAACCAAGGTTGGTTGAAAGAATCTTAAGGCTAAAAAATACCCCATCATACAACTTTAACAATCAAATGCCCTTGGATTGACTTGGGATCTTCTAATTTCGCCAAGGAAGAGGCACAATCATGGGTGGATGTGGTCTTACCGAGACGTAATCATATCCAATTTTTTTCATAATAAATGAAGAATGGCTACCGCAGATCAACCACAATATATCAAAATTTCAAGTAAGTCAAGTTCAAAGAATCAAGAGCGCATGCTAGAAGAGACTGATTGATACTTGGGAAATATTGAATGCCGTACTTTGTTTGTATCATTTTCCAACCAAACACTTGATGGAAAAACTTTCATAGATAAGAAATATTGGGAAAGGAAATCGAACCGCTGATGAATATTTTCATTATGTCAAACTAACCAAGAGAAGGATTGGTGTGCGAGTGGATGATGCATTTGTGAAGAACTGATTTATCAAAGGAGTAATGGAGAATCTCTAAATACCTATAGAGTTTCAACATAACCTATCAATGAGTGACTTTTTTGTAAAACCAAGGTTGGTTGACTGCATCTTAAGGCCAAAAAAGACACCATCATACAACTTTAACAATCAAAGGCCTGATATTGACTCAAGATATTCTCACTTCACAGACAAGAAGGGATGATAATGGGAGGCTTTGGTCCTATCTAGATGTATTCAAATCACAATATTTTACTTAGGATAGAAGAATGGCTTCCTAAAATCCACCGCACTCTATCGCAAATTTATGTAACTCTATTTCAAAGAATCAAGAGCACATGCTAGAAGAGACTGATTGCTACATGGAAAAGATTGAATGCAGCGCTTCTTTTGTATCATGTTCCAACCTCGTACTTGATTGAAACAAATCTTACTTTAGCAATATAAGGCAAGAAAATAGAACCGCAGAAAAATAATTTCAATATCTCGAACTAACCAAGAGAAGGGTTGGTGTGCAAGAGGATGATGCATTTGTGAAGAACCTATTTATAAAAAGACTAATGGATAGTATCTAAATACCAATAAAGCTTCAACATAACGTATAAATGAGTGACTCATTTGTCAAACCAAGGTTCGTTGAAAGAATCTTAAGGCTAAAAAATACCCCATCATACAACTTTAACAATCAAAGGCCCTTGGATTGACTTGGGATCTTCTAATGTCGCCAAGGAAGAGGCACAATCATGGGTGGCTGTGGTCTTATCGAGACATATTCATATCCAACTTTTTTCCAAATAAATGAAGAATGGCTACTGCAGATCAACCACAATCAATCGGAATTTCAAGTAACTCCAGTTCAAAGAATCAATAACGCATGCTAGAAGAGACTGATTTCTACTTGGGAAAGATTGAATGTCGTAATTTGTTTGTATCATTTTCCAACCAAACACTTGATGGAAAAGCTTTCGTACATAAGAAATATTGGAAAAGGAAATCGAACCGCGGATGAATATTTTCATTATGTCAAATTATCCAAGAGAATGATTGGTGTGTGAGTGGATGGTCCATTTGTGAAGAACCGATTTATGAAAGGAGTAACGGAGAATCTCTAAATACCTATAGAGTTTCAACATAACCTATCAATGAGTGACTTATATGTGAAACCAAGGTTGGTTGCTGCATCTTAAGGCCAAAAAAGACACCATCATACAACTTTAACAATCAAAGGCCTGAGATTGACTTAGGATATTCTCACTTCACCTACAAGAAGGGATGATGATGGGAGGCTTTGGTCTTATCTAGATGTATTAAAATCACATTTTTTGTTATGAAAGAAGAATGGCTGCCTCAAATCCATCACACACCATCACAAATTTATATAACTCTATTTCGAAGAATCAAGAGCACATGCTAGAAGAGACTGATTGCTACTTGGAAAAGATTGAATGCAGCTCTTGATGTGACGTCAAATGCATGTACTTTCTGAGCCATTTAACATCTCTTTTGTTATCTTTTTGTAGGAAGATTGCTAGATTTAGGTATGTTTACATCATAAGGGGTTTAGATAACCATTTTTTATTTTTGGATCTAAATCCTTCATTTTGTAATCTACTTTGAGTCTAATGGATATTTGGTCCTTACGAGCGTGTAGATTCCTTTTTGTAAGCTTAATTTTTTAGATTGCTTGTAAGCATTTCGGAATGTTTTAGTGAAGGCCATTTGCGAGGATGGTAGAAGAATGAAGGCCACGGGTTAAAACGTGGTAGAAGATCAAAGGGTCGATGAAAGAAGTCAAATAAGGGGATTAGTTGTGATCCGAAAGTCTAAAGTAGAGTTCTGAGAATTATCTGAGAAGGACTAGCCTCCAAGGATGGAACCATTGAATTCTCCTTCTCAAGTACCATAAAAACGACTACAAGAACGTCAAAAATGGATCAACGGTTCACCAGTAATGAAGGGAAGACCGGCCGACCGACTGGCTGGGTAAAGACGTGCGCGGAAACCGCGCGCCGAGCACCCGGGTGATGCACGGTCCGTGTCAAAACCTTCAAGGACTATGAAAACAAACCTGCCCAGTTTTCCAGATTTTCATTTTTTTTACTAGTCTTCCCCTACTTTTGTACTATAAATACCCCTTCTTCCTTATCTTCATTCCCAACTTTTGGAGGCCGAAAAT